>CAUYON010089640.1:0-21767 GCA_963573935.1 Arctocebus calabarensis | reverse complement strand
CTCTACAGTATCTATCTCACAGCCCCAAGGGGGTGGGTTACTCTGGACAGGTTTTTCGTAATGCCAGGAGTTTTCTGCTGGTTCTTCCTCATGATTTCTTTTATCTGTTTCCTTGTCCTAATTTTCCTTTCACTTCCTCCTCCTCTTTAAATTGCCATGCTTCTGGACTAGAGTTTCAATGAGTCCAGATCTCCACTGCTTTTGCCTTCCTCAGGGGTCCAGATCTCACACTGTCTCTCTGTGTCCCCAAAGGGAGTGTTTCTGGGCAGATCTCGCCAGGCAGAGATGTCTGAATTCTTCTCTCCCCAGTCTCACCGTGCCCAGTTGCAAGGAAGCTGTTACTTGGTCGCCATCTTAAAACCACTCTGGTTGTTATCCATTTTGTCTTTAATTTATTTTATTGTTCTTGCCATCCACACTGTTAATTCCTTTTCTGTTATTTCCATAATTTCTTTATGGGTGAGATTCTCTGTTATGACTGCCTCTCGATTCTTGGGGGAGGTGTTGATCTGTTTTTTCATGTTACTAGAATTTTTTTGTTGGTTCCTCCTCATGTGTGTTTTCTTCTTGTTCACTTTCTTCTCCTTCTTTCCCCTAATTTTCCTTATCTCTGTGCTTGGGTGTTGAAGTTTCCTTGGCTCCTGGGGTCCCTCACTCTTTCACTGCACCTTCCCAACAATGTTTCTGGAATGGTCAATCTAGTAAGAGGTGGCTGAGTTCCTTCACCCTGATCTTACTGAGAGCAGCTGGCAAGGAGATGTCTCTAGCACACCACCTTGGAGCCACCCCATGTGTATGTCTTTTTCTAGTGTGTGAGACTTCCCACAACTTTGGTCCAAGACACAGATGGACTTCTGATAATCTGACCCTTTTGGGAAAAAAAATAGATAATTTTGCTGCATACTGAGACTCTGTTAAGGGAGGCAGTATAAAACTTCTGATTCCCTGAAGAGTGTGTCAATAATACTTCAGAGGAAATAGAAAGCTCAAATGCAATTTGAATCCCTGTTGTTTATTTCCTAGTAATGGGGGGCTGGTCATCAAATCACTTTCTGCTTGAATCTATACTGCTTACTAACAGACACAATTTTGATATTACTTTGAAGTAGTCAATAAGAGTATATATCATCAAATAAAAGACATTCATGAATATGTGCTGAGCAATGTAATGACCTTGGACCATTCATGTCAACACTTTGGGCCTCAATTTCTGAATCTGCAGAAGTGAAATGAATATCACTTACAGGGGTGCAATGAGAACTAATCTGTCTGTCTAAAGTGTGGATTTCAGGGCTTGTTACTTAAGAGCACTTAGTAAAGGGCAACTACTCTTTGCTAAAGGGAACTGATTACCTCAGGATGTGTGTTATCCAGTGTCTTTATCTTTGCATACAGAGACCATATGTGGTGGAATGCTTAAACACTTACATTTAGCTTTCTAGTGTTTTACTTTAAAACTTCTCAAACCTAGCCAATAATCTAAAACTTCTCAAAACTAGCTAATAATCTTCTCATTAACTGGATAATTTGAAGAAAGTGTCCCTTTGCTCTTCAAATGTTGCACTGTTGGTCAAAGAGCATCTTACTGTGTGTTTGGGTTAGCCAGATTTGTGCTGCCACCTGGAAGAAAACAGAAATGGAAATCAGAGTTTGTACCCTAGAGGAAAGGAGGTTATTATCAAGTTTCTCCAGGCATCCTGAATTTGTTCCCAGAAGTTATAGAAATGGAACCTGTTTAATTTTTCTTAAGTTTCATTGACTTCCGACCACTGACTATCCCTCTCTTCTAAGTCAGTTTTCTCTAAAGTGAGATATGCACGCACTGGGCATGTAAGGAGATCCACTGGGCTGAAGGAAGAATCTATGGACATTTCAATTTTCATTTTTTTGTTTAAGCAAAAGCAAATTATCTATTATTAATCTTTCATGCAGGCATTCCCCACCCACACCCTGTATGTTTGATAGGGTAGTCATAAGATGTCATTCTACCTACTGTAGGTAAGTAGTGATGTATGAAAAAATTTTTTGGAACCATCAAATGGATTTTCCAGTTATATCAAACACATTTATTTAAAATAGCTCCCTAAAAGTAGAGAAATACTTACAAAATTCTGTAAAAAATCATAATTGAAGATACATGTAATATGAATAACAGCACAAAGGACACAAAGGACAAGAAAGGCATCAAGTTGGCCCTTCTTCTCTTGGTATGAACTACAGGTCAGACACATTATGTGAAATAATTAGTGACAGTTTGGTTAGTTGTGATGTCATTCTAATAAATTAGATCAAGAAGATTATTGATGCCCACTTTTACTGACAGTCATGCTCTTAGTATCTTTTGAGACTTTACCTAATTACAAGAGTACAAATACATAATTTATCAATACATAAGGGAACACCCAATGCTATTTCTTCCTTTTTTTCTTATGTCAAATTAGTGCCTTTAGACATCCCAATCTTGTCTCCCAACCTTTCACTCTGTAACCAGATTCAGTATTTACAACACAAATCAAATTGTATCAGTCCTCTTACCCCTCCTCCCAGCTTAAACTCTGAAATTTCATTTAGAATTAAATTCAAAATATTTGCTGTGATCTATGAGGCTTGTGATCCCCTTCAACCTTACTACATGCCTACCTTCCTTCTACTGCCTGCCCTGTAGTCACCCTGTGGTCACCTTGACTGTCTCTCCAGTCCTGGTACAAGTTAAGATCTTCTCTGCTTCAGGATAGTTGCATCTATTTTGTCTTCTGAGAATAACCACCATCTCTTTATTCCTGTAGCATGTATACATATGTACCAATAGTTTTACATGTCTCATAGCCAGTGCCAAATGTAGCATCTCTATGTCACTTTAGAAGTTAAACCTGTATTACCAAGACCACTGCATTCCTAGAAGCTTCAACAGTCATGAGTTTTAATTACATAAAAAAAATGAGCTATTTGGCATTTTCTGTTGTTATTCATACAATTTAATCAGCATACTGGATCAAATGAAATTCAGAAGTTTTAATTACACCAAGATAAACCAGCTATTTGGTATTTCCCATTGTTATTCATATAATTTAATCAACATATTGATCAAATGATCAAGGTCTCTGCCAATGACATAAGGAAGAGGTGGACAGTTATCATAGCCAACGGCTCTCGTTAGCTGGAAAGAGTATACTGCTATTTCTGCCAAGTGAAGGCAAACTGCTTCTAATTGTCCCAAATAATTGAGATGGGAAAAAAGTGTATTTCAGATCAGTATCAGCATACCAGTTGCCAGGGGCTGTGCTGGTCTCCTCAGTGAATGCATTACATTTATATGACAGCTTGATCAAGTTTATAATAATTCATAGCTGTTCTTACAGCATGCCATTTGGGTTCACCATTTTTCCATTCTTAAAGTCCTTTATTTAGGTAAGTAAGCTTTGCTGTTTCTCCCAGAAATGCAGAGTGGCTTTTGGTTAACTGTTTTGTCCAGAGGTGGAGCAGACAGTTCTAGGGGCATTCCCTTGACCTTTTCTACCATGATAATCCCTAGTCCATAGGTCAGGGGATCTGTGTGGGAATTATGTATTCCAATTATGTCTGCAGAAACCAGGGAAATAATCACAGGATGGCTGAATGAGTCCCATAGGTTGAGCCTACAGGACCCACTGTGAGACAAATTTAAATTGACTTTATTGAGTGTCTTTGCATAAACCCCCATTGTAACCATGCAAACATTGTGTCCCCAGGGTAAGTGCCAGTTCAGAGCTAATGTTTAATAGTCTCCTGAAGGTCTGGGCATCTTTCCTTCACATAGCCACCCTTTTGAATGGCTGCAGAAAAAATTGGGGAAGATTTACTGCACATACTCTAGGTCATGTTTCAAAGTCCTTCCCTAATGTTCCCACTCAAGGGGCTCAGGATCTGTGAGTTGGCTTGGGTGTTCTGTCCCACCATGGATTCCTACTAGCACCTTGGAGAGGCCCTTTGGTTTTCTGTTTTGTTGCCAGCAGGCATCAAGATTTCTGGATTATATTAATCAAGTCATATCTTTACTGGTCACCCATCTATCTCATTCATAGAAAACTAGTGATAAACCGCTATTCTGATTGCTACTGTTTCTCTGTATGTATCATGAGAATTGGGACAGCTTTGTCTCTGATAGTTAAGCCTCATAATTGGGACTCCCTCACCCTGCATCTCACTATTTTCTTTGAAATATGATCATTCAATAGCAAAATCTCTCTTTGACATCTTAAGGCTATCTAGGACAGCCACAGGAAACTTTTGAGGAATACTGGGACACTCATCAAGGTGTATCTCTTTGCTTTGCTGTGTAGTGAGGGGGAGGAGAATGTCACAGTCTCTTACATTTTAGAGGCTCATGAATTACAATTCTTGTTAATGAAACCTGAAAACTTATTTGGAATTTGTCTAAGACTTGTAAAATTGTTCTCTGACCAAGGAAAATCTTATTGCTACGTGGCTGTGATGGAAGGTAGGACACTTTCCCCACAGCTGTAAGCTTTCTAACTTATCCTCTGGCCCAATATGTGTAGAAGGAGAAAATATTAATCTGGGAATTTTTATTGATTTTCATTTCTGCTATGCTAACTGGAAAGGAGGGGTGAAGGTAAATGTATGAAAGGAGTTTCCATCTACACACTTTAGTTATTTCTTTTTTTATTCTTTAAATCCATGCCTGCTAGAGATCATATTGCTGGAAGCGTCCAATTTTTATGCTTAATCAAAGTGTGATTAAGAGGTATTTGCTTGTTAATGGTAACTGGCAGTGTAAATCTGAGTCCTGTAAGGCTCACACACTCCTGTGTGATGGGATTGAAGGACTGCAGGTGGCTTCCTTACCTGCTTCACAAGACCAGGTGGAGCTCTGCTGGCGCTTTATCTGTACGAGCCTGAGTCACAGCCCTTTGGACCTCAGGCCATCTCAAACATGACAGATGTGCTTTTATAGAAAGAAATATGCTTAGATTTAGTATTTCTTAAACCTTGGTAGGGATACTAACATTTAATAAACAGAGGCATACATTAAGATTAAGAAATTTATGGATTATAATTAGGAAGATTTTTTCTTATATAAATGTTACATGTTAATTTAGGAATTTGAGGAAAATATAGAAATATATAGGGAAACAAAAAGTCACCCATAATTCCACTACGAGGGTATCTACTATTAACACTTTTATATGCAGGCTGGGCATGGTGGCGGCTCACACCTGTAATCCTAGCATTCTGAGAGGCCAAGGAGAGTGGATTATTTGAGCTTGGGAGTTTCAGACCAGCCCGAGCAAGAGCAAGACCTCATCCTCTAAAAATAGAACTATAGTTGCTGTGGTGGACAACTATAGTCCTAGCTACTAGGAAGGCTGAGGCAAGAGGATTGCTCAAGCCCAAGAGTTTGAGGTTGCTATGAGCAATGATGTCACAGCATTTTACCCAAGTAAACAGAGTGAGACTCTGTCTCAAAAAGAAAAAACAAATAAAAAAAATTTTTTATGTATTATTTCAGTGTTATTTTCTTGATAATGTACCTATATGTACATTTCTATCTATACCTATATGTTATTAAATGTATAACTCTTCCTATATGGATACATATATTGGATAAAAATTGATATTAGTAAATTTGGAAACTTTTTTCATCATATATTATTTGTGTGTATATATATATATATATTTTTTTTTTTGGCCAGGGCTCGGTTTGAACCTGCCACCTCCAGCATATGGGGCCAGTGTCCTACTCACTGAGCCATAGGCACTGCCCTGTATATATTTTTAATTATCTTCTAAAATGTAATTTTTAATGATTTCAAGGTTTCATCTTGCTTTTATTAGTCATATTTTATTAACTATTCACTATATTATTATTAATAATTCACTATTTTTCTTGTTGTTGTTGTTGCAGTTTGGCCAGGGCCGGGTTTGAACCTACCACCCTTGGGATATGGGGCTGGTGCCCTATTCACTGAGCCACAAGCACCACCCCCAATTCCCTATTTTTTAAAAAAAATTTGTAAACAATACTTTATCAACCCCTTGAAATTCAGAATAAAATTTTATGTATTTAGAATAAATACTTAGAAGTTTAATTACCAAGTTAAAAGGATTATAGGGGTGGTTCATTTTTTAACCTCAGCTATTTTAGATGTAAAAGAAACACCATCAGCTGCTTTGTCTGCACTCATCACCGTTGTTTTTGTATGCTTTGCATATGAAAAGTGTCAGAAGGTTTGAAGCTCTGACATATTTGTCTCAGCAGAACATTTTCTTTTCTGACAGAATGGTTGGATTCTTTGTCCCTTCTCTCTGCTTCATTGAGCAAGAGTGCCCTTTCTGTTTGATTTCATCCATTTTGAAGTTTCAGACAGTCACAACCTCTAAGGCAGAGTGACAAAAGGCCATCGATCAACATAAATTGGTTTTCAAGCCAGGAGTCTGGTCCCGGGAGAGAGATGGTCGCTGGCCGTGCCGGGGGGATGTGAGTTTGTCTGTCTGTCATGTTGACATAGCTAGTCCAGAGGCAGCAGGTCATGGCCCGTGGCAAGGATTCCAATGCTGAGTGCAATTTAAAAAACCTGAACGTGGGTAGCTGGAATTTTGAGAGCATCCTGCTTCCTCCTAGTGATGCTGTTTACTAGTTAGCAGATCAATATCATTCTTGAAGGAATTGATTTTCAATGGGCCATGCAACAATTCTCATGTGTCTGCCTCAAAGGGAGAAATGATACACAACTCAGATATTAATTTTGTTTTTGTCTTTTTAAAAATTATTACCTTTGAGCATCTGAAGGTCAAGCTGGAGAAGCAGCATTAAAATCAATGCCAAAAAAGAGCTTCTGGCTGGACCATAGGTTTGGCAATATTGGAAGAATCCAAACAGCTTTTGTCTTACATGTGTATAAACCAAAAAATAACCTTTTCTGCCTGTAATTCTACTCATTCATTATGGGGAAAATGTCTTTAGCAAGGCTAGAAGGGAGTGGATGCATGGCTGTGTAAGTGTATTACATATTTTTCCTAGATTCTTCCTACAAGCTGTATGACAGAAGGGATTTTATGATGACTGACTTCCTTTTCTGAAAGGAGTAGTTTGAGAGAGCAATTCTCTCTGTCTCTCTCCACTTCCTCCTCCCCCTCTCTTAGTTTCCCTTTCTCCCCTTCTCTCTTTTTCTTCTTTCCCCACTTCCTGCTTTTCCTTTTCTTCCTTTCCCCCTTTTTCTTCTATTACATTTTTTTTGATTTTTTTAAATTGCAGAAGTAATACATGCAAATTGAGGAAAATGTAAAAATGTACAAAGCCATAAAGATGGAAGTTGTTGAGCTATTTGTAATCCCATTTAGAGTGCTTGTGTGCATGTGTGTGCATAGTTTTTCTTGTACACTCACATGCACACACGTGTGTATACATCACACAATCAACCAATGTGGCCAGTGTTAACTTTTGGTTAATAAGAAAAATTAAGCAGGGTCTTCTTTTGGTCTTTTTTTTTTTTGAGACAGAGCCTCAAGCCGTCACCCTGGATAGAGTGCTGTAGCATCACAGCTCACAGAAACCTCCAATTCCTGGGCTCAAGTGAGTCTCCTGCCACTGCCTCCCAAGTAGCTGGGACTACAGGGGCCCGCCACAACACCTGGCCATTTTTTGGTTGCAGCAGTCATTGTTGTTTAGCAGGCCCGGGCTGGATTCGAACCTGCCAGCTCAGGTGTATGTGGCTGGTGCCTTAGCCCATTGAGCCACAGGCGTGGAGCCAAGCAGGTTGCTCTTAACTCTCTTTTAAGATGTCATCAGTGGAAAGTGCTCTTGTCATTTGAAAAAAAAATATATGGTGCAAATTCTTGAAAATAAATTCCCAACCTGTGATGTAGAGTAGCTTCCATTTTGAGTATTGTTTTGAATAACGTTGTGAGGGAGTGGGTGGGTCTCAAAGCCTCTCTATCAAAGGGTTGTTTTACTCCCCAATCCTTCTTCTGTCCCTTCCCCACAGAGGGAAGGTGCTGCTAACTAACATGGTGTGGAAAAAGGCTCTGAAGGGGCTGCTGAGATATCAAGGCTAAGGTTGAGGATGTTTGTAATGTGTTCAGGAGTAAGAATTGATTAGGAGATCTTACTTGGAAGCATTAAAGATATCATTAAACACACAGGGGGGCTCTAAGTGCTGTAATGCCCCAGAGGAGGATCTGTGAGGACAGAGGATGCCCCACTAATAAACAGCACCTCTTACAGGAAATGCCTGGGTCCCATGATCTCCCTGCTCTACTTCAGCTGAGCACACACCATGCCCAAGCCACCTGAGCTGGGGCCTGGTCATCCCTGTGCTGCTTAATATAAAGGGACAGGGAAGGAAGCTGGTTGAACGTACCCAGCCACCAGAGGTGAAAATGCAGCAGCTCTTACAATGATCTTACTCTGGTTTCACTACATTTTTGTTTAATTGTAAAAATGAGCTAGGATTAAAATAGTGAAATGACTTTCAAAGCTGTTATTATATTCTCTCAGTAGATGGCGCTGTTTTGAATGAATTGGGTTTGGTTGAGTTCGGTCGGAAAGTGATGTAGACCTTTTTTAAATGAAGGAGTGCACTGTCATACACTCCAAAGCTTTGCTACTAAAATAGAAATAGTACAGAAGCAAAAGTATTTTGTCTAGTTTCTAGACCAGCGTTAGAAAATTTAAAATTTACTTTTTTTTTTTTTTGTAGAGACAGAGTCTTATTTTATCGCCCTCGGTAGAGTGCCCTGGCATCACACAGCTCACAGCAACCTCCAACTCCTGGCTTAGGCGATTCTCTTGCCTCAGCCTCCCGAGTAGCTGGGACTACAGGCACTCGCCACAACGCTCGGCTATTTTTCTGTTTTGCAGTTTGGCCGAGGCCGGGTTTGAACCTGCCACTTTCGGCATATGGGGCTGGCGCCCAACTTGATGAGCCACAGGCGCCTCCCCTTTACAATTTAACTAATTTAAATTTATATATATCCTATATAACAGAAGCTACATACCTACTTTTAAATTTTCTAGTAGCAACACTGAAAATGTATTGAAATAAAAGGTGACATTAAGTTTAGCAAATGATTTCATTTAAAACTAATATATCAAAAATATTAAAATTTCAACATTTAGTCAATATTAAAATTACTAACAAACTATTTGGCATTCAGCTAACTCACATTTTCAGTCCTCCATAGCCCGTAAGTAGCGGCCACTATGCTGTCCTATGCAATCTGGCTGGTGGCTCCCTCTTTATCTCTCTTTATTCTTCAGAGGGGGTAAGTTTTAAGAACAATTGTCCTGAACAGGAATCATGTTTTCCCTTTTTTTAAGGTAAATTGATGTGCTGAATCTGACCCTTGCCAAAATAGGGTCATCACCCAAGCAGAGGGTATCTGTACCAATACCACTTTTGGTCCTATATAGAATATTACATCGCCAGCATCCAGGGTAGTTACTAAAACCTTCTCTGACATCTACTAAGCACTGCATTCCCTACTACGTACCAGGCACTGTTCTAAACTGCAAGAATCATCCTGTGTTTCTAAACAACACCAGAGTTAAGTAGAACATTTGAAGAGGCACAGTGTGATTTGCATTTTTCTTTATCCATTTCTTTCCATTTGGTTCATTCAATTAACATTTGTGGAGCTCCAAACCTACCCGAGAAGTCTGCCAAATGCTGAGTATGCACAAAGAACAAGGTTTCTGCCCAGAATATCCTAGTCTCATGGGAAATGTGAAGCAAGCAGACAATCACACCAGATGGGTTAAGGGCCACTGAAACACGCTCAGAGTGTGATGAGAGTTAAGAAAGGTCACCCATATCCAGAAGGGGGGTGGTCGTGGTGGAGCTGGAAGCTTCTGGTAGGGTTTGGAGTCTGAGCTGCGTCATCACAGGAGGGGCAGGGCTGGGCTAGAAGAGGTGGGAATGGCATCCTCAGTGGGGTTGAGTGAGGGTAAGGGTGCATTATGCATGGACTAGCACAAGCCTTTACCTGGAGGAGTGACAGGGTGTTGTGTTTAGAGAATTCCAGGGTGTGGGGATGGGGTAGGCTGTAGAGTGACAAGGGATGCTCAGATGGATTGAATTTCATTGTGAGTCATTGGATTCAGATTTGAAGGCTGGAAGAAGGTTAAAAAATCTCTGTCATGGGGATGGCATGGCCAGGCTTCCACATCAGAAAACTCATTCTGGCCTCTACATGGAGAATGGGAAGTGGGTGGAGGAAAGGATGAGTTAGGGAGACCTACTCTTTGCTTTTTTGCAGTGACTACAAGAGGATGGTGAGGACCTGTCTATAGCTGCAGGCTTGGGGATGAATTAGTGCTGATTTTGAGAGATATTTTAGGGGCAGGATCAATAGGAATGGGAGAGCAGTTGCATGGAAGAGACAATGGGATGAAGAAGAGAAAGTGTTCATTCGGATTCTGTAGATGTACAAGCTTGTAGATGTATAGATGTACAAATCTGTAGATGTATAATTTTGGCAATTGCATCTTCCAGAAAAAGAATACAAAATTATAAATTAGCAGGTGCACTGGCCCCTCTCAGGGCCTTGGGGTGGGGGCACATACATATGAAAGCTTATGCCTCAGAGTTCAATGATGGGTCTGCCCCTGATCTCAGACAGATGTCTGTGACCACGGAGATGAAGATGTAGAAGGAGGAGGAGGGGATTTACGGGGAAGACAACAGAGTCTGTTTTGGACTTGTTTCTGAGATGTCCGTAGAACATTTATGTGCTGCATGCACATATGTGGAGCCTGGGAAAGCTGGGGACTGCAGATGCATTCAGATGTCATCAGCACATGGGTAAAACCACAGGAATAGATGATGCCATTCAAGGTGGAGTAGAAAGAGCAGGATGTGGCACATCTCCCCAAGTGGTGGGAGGAAGAAGAGAATTATCCAGAAGAGAGGGAGCATGTTAGGCTCAGGGACTTGAGGAAAATGGGGCAAGTGTGGTGCCCTGGAGGTTTACAGAAAGGGGGCTTCTGGGATGATCCAGGAGGTGTGGTTTTCAGATTTGTGCCTTTCACAATGGCCAACACTCTTGTTTCCATAATCCAAACAGGCTGTAGATTTTTTTTTATTAAATCATAGCTGTGTACATTAATGCAATCATGAGGTAGAATGTGCTGGTTTTATATACCAGCTGAAATATTTTCATCAAACTGGTTAACATAGCCTTCATGGCATTTTCTTAGTTAATATGTTAAGACATTTATATTCTGCATTTAGTAAGTTTCCCCTGTACCCTTCTAAGATGCACCGTAGGTGTGATCCCACCAATTACCCTCCCTCCAGCCATCCTCCCCTCCCCTTCTCTCCCTTGCCCCTTTCCCCATATTCTTGTGCTATAATGGGGTTATAGCTTTCATACGAAAGCTATTAATTTGTTTCATAGTAGGGCTGAGCACATTGGATACTTTTTCTTCCATTCTTGAGATACTTTGCTAAGAAGAATATGTTCCACCTCCATCCATGTAAACATGAAAGAGGTATAGTCTCCATCTTTCTTTAAGGCTGCATAATATTCCATGGTGTACATGCACCTCAATGTATTAATCCATTCGTGGATTGATGGGCACCTGGGCTTCTTCCACGACTTAGCAATTATGAATTGGGCTGTAATAAACCTTCTGGTACAAATATCTTTGTTATAACATCACAGGCTGTAGATTATAATTTGCAAATATCTTCAAAGAAGTAACAGTCTATACTGAGTTTCATGTGACTGATACTAGCCTTTCATTTTGGAAGTTGTTCTTTCTCCTATTAGCTACGAACCATAGGGGTCAGGAGAATGCTTGTGATACCTTAGCTCCTTACCAAGTCTTCCAAAGCAACGTTTTGATACACCCTTGTAGGATGTGCCATGTGTATATGCAGCCTCCTACATCCCTGTTGCTGGGCACAATTTACACATTCATGGTTTGGTCTCCTCAGACATGAATGATGCTAATACATTCCTTGGGGGCATCAGCCACAATGTTCCCCAGTATTGAATAAGTTGTGTATTGTGCCACTATTGCCTTCACAGTGACCTCACTTCAACTCTGTGCTGACACTAGAAGCTCTCTCTTTGTAGCTGTGGTCCCTTATATTTCCAGTACATTGTGACAAAGCTAGAAATTGGTCAGGTACATGGAGTCTGACATATTTTTTTATTTTATTAAATCATAATTGTGTTCATTAGTGCAATCATGGGACACAATGTGCTGACTTCATATACAATCTGAAATATTTTCATTGAACTGTTAAACATAGTCTTCGTGGCATTTTCTTAATCACTATATGAAGACATTGGTATTCTACATTTAGTAAGTTTCACCTGTACCCTTCTAAGATGCACCGTAGGTGTGGTCTCACCAATTACCCTCACTCCACCCATCCTCCCCCACCCCTCCCCTCCCTTTACCTTTTCCCCATATTCTTGTGCTATAATTGGGCTATAGCCTTCGTATGAAAGCTATAAATTAGCTTCATATTAGGGCTGAGTACATTGGATACTTTTCCTTCCATTCTTGAGAAACTTTGCTAAGAAGAATATGTTCCAGCTCCATCCATGTAAACATGAAAGAGGTAAAGTCTCCATCTTTCTTTAAGGCTGCATAATATACCATGGTATACATGTACCACAATTTATTAATCCATTCGTGGGTTGATGGGCACTTGGGCTTCTTCCATGACTTAGCAATTATGAATTGGGCTGCAATAAACATTCTGGTACATATATCTTTATGAGTATGGCATATTTTATTGAAAGTCTGTCTCTTGAGCTGGTCTCTCAAGCTGGTCACTGGCTCTATCTCTTATTCTCCTCCAAGTTTCATTCTTCATATAACTGGAACAAAATAAGAACCTCCTCCTGTTGTTAGTCAGGGGATGTCTCCTCTGAGGCCCCAGCCTCTCCCAGGGGCTTCTGGCACTAATGACATCTTCGTGTTGCAGGTTCACACAGGAACAAGTTCTAGCCTGGATAATGGATGTGTAGAATGAGCTTGACCCATTCAAAGTCACTCAAATTAAAACCTCCTAAAAGACCATTTAGGTCAAACAGAATCAGCTGGATGTTGTTGGTGGCTTCTTCTTTACATCTTCAGCATCTGCACCCCCAAACGTAAATGAATTAAATGTCATTAAACACTCAGAACATTGTCTGCCCCTCAGTAAGTGCTGTATGGGAGGTTAATACTTAAACACACCTGCTGCCTAGGTTTTATTTACCAGGCTGGAGAAATATGCTCTTGACACTGTGGTCCTCTCATGGCAGGGACCAAACTCACTCCAGAATGCTCCAGGCATGGCAACCTAGATCATAACTCATGACCTGGGGAGTGTTTTTCTCTATGTTATAGAGGAGAACACTGAAGGCAGAGAGGGTGAACCACCACCAATTTCCCCTCTGATCTTGGGCCTCAAGTGGCAGCTAAATGTTCTAGATAATGGGCTAAAAGCAACTGAAGAGGGTATACACATTATTAAGCATTTATGTAATAAGAATATAGTTTGAATGGCTCTAATACAAGTTTTTCCTTAATGAGTGACAATTTTGGAGATGATATAGGTTATAGCTAAGGCACATATAAACCAAGAAGAGGCTGGAGCAGAATTCCTAATTCCAGGGGGTGTGAGGCAATGACCTTGTAGCATGAACAGGCCTATGAATGAAAGCAGAGAGAATTACCAGACCTGCTGTCTCAGGGGGGACAGGAGCCCAGCTATACCTCTGGTCATGGGGGACTTGGGCACAGATATTCAGCCAGCAGCCACCAGCTGCTGGGTGGAAGAAACTGTTTTCACTGAGGCCATGGCCCACTTGTTCTCTGTGGCTCTGTCCACAGAAAGAAGTAGAAAGTGGCTTCTAGCTCCAGCACTGTTTGGTGCTAGGAGAATTCCAGAGGAACCCTCAGTGGGGAGGCAGTGGGTCAGCAGCCGATCACAGCTGCCCCTCTCTCCACTTTGCCGCTGTAGGATGGCAGGGCTCAGTGCCCAGTGTAATCAGACAGTGAAGAAGACATAAACACCTAATGGCCTTGGGTGTCTAGGAAGAAATGTTTATTTCCAGGTTTTCATATTTATGTTTAATATTTGCACTTAAGGGGTACTTGGTGACTATTTCTCACATTTTCCTTCCACTGCTCATTCTCCATTAATGATCTAAAAACAGGGGTATTATTTCTGTTCTGATAAAATGACTGTTTCTATTTCTGAGTAGAGAACCAGAATTTTCTATACACTTTTCTTTCTTTCTGTCTTTCTTTTCAATCTTTCTGACTTTTAGTAAAGCCAGTGCCCTCTGAAGAGATAAAATGACCTTTTGGGTATCTCTTAAATTCTCTGCTTTTCCTGTCTTATTCTCTTTAATTCCAGGGCAGAAGGAAAAAGATTAAGGTAGATGTTTCTTGCCTGCCCTTTCCAATTAAAAAAAAAAATATCCAATCACTCTCTTAAAACCCTAAAAGCCAGAAACTAGGGGTATGATTTTTCTTGCTGGTGTAGTTTGCACATTTAATCTGTCACAGGGCTGAATTATTGATGATGTATTTCTTTTTTCTTAATTTTGTAATACTTCCTATAAACTTGACTACACCACGGGCTTTCATCCCGACTTCATGTTTTATTTTAACCCATGACAACGATGGATAATTTAAAATCTACTGTTACAGGTTATCAATCTCCTTTGGAAAATTTTCAAGACATCATTGATTGAAAAGAATTTCTCTCTGAATTCCTGGATGATTATGGAAAGATACAGCTGCACTGTTTGTCTGAAATGTGAGCAGGTGAGCCATACATCAATATGGTTACCCAGCGTGCACATATGTTAAGATAGAGATTTAATAGGGTTGTTCTTTACCTAGTGGGTTTGATAAGGTTATTATGATAAAGATGGCCAAAGGGACTCATAAGAAGGCATGTTGTTTAGGAGGCTTCCACCTTGAATTCTATAGTGCCAAGATAAACACCCTCTGTAATCGAAAAGAAATTGGTTTACGAGAGAATTGTGTGCAAGATCAAAGAGGTGGGAATGGCTGACAGAAATAATTGAACATTTGTGTTATTTCTAACAGCTAGAGTGGATGATGGTTAATAGAGGTGGGGATTTGGGAATTTTTTTTTTTTAAACGTAGTAGACTGCAAGGAAAATATTTTTCTTTTATCTTGAAAGGGAATTAAGGGTTCTAAATTTGATGTTGTTCAGCTTGACAGTTCTGCAAGTAAACAGCTTAAATTATTAAAATTTCCTATGTTGAATTTATAGATGCCAAGGAGTTGCCAGCAATATCCTTCTTCTCTTTAGCATCTACTCAAATAGCCTCTATGTAGTTAGGAAAATAACAAGAAAATCACAAGTGTTGGTGGTTGTATTTAGTGCACTTGTGCTTACTGGAAGATTCTAGCGCCGGTGAAGTAAGCTCAGGGAAGCAGGAGTTTTTCTTTGTGTAGGAAAGCAGGCTAGGTTACCTACAATGAAGTCAGCCCAGACAGAACTGATGACTTTGCAATAATAATTTTCATGTTCCTGTCGTTAAAGTACCATCAAGGACAAGACTCAGAACAGGGAAGAAAATGCCTTTCTTGTGACTGTTCCAGTTAGCTGGTAATAATGGTAATAATGCACACATGTTTGTGTACATTTCCGCCAGGAGAGCCTCCCTGTGCTGTGACATCATAGCATTCTGTTATGGTCCCTACAGAAGTGGGGGAGGTCACCATTAGGAAACATTGCCAGTGTAGGCACCAGTGTCTGTTCACCATCATGTTCCCCAACCAGCCTGCCATGCCAGGCACTGAATACTTTGTATCATTTGTTTGATGATAAACAAGTGCGAGACACTTCATACTCCATGTAGTCACTTGATCTAACTTAACCTCAGACTGGCTTCCTCCTCTGCACTAGAAATATTTCCTCTGGGCCTGTGCTGACTGCTCTCTCCCTGTGTCTTTTGCCCTTTTCTTTTGGAATACTTAACTCCAGCTTGTACCTTAGGTCCCATCCACCATTATCCTCCTCCATTGCTTCCTCTCTGGAATGGAAAGCCATTGACTCTATTAGGTCCCAGGAACCCCCCCATTAGCTCTATACCTCTGCATTTCCACATCTTGTTGGCATTAGAGCACTGAGACATTGGAGCTGGAAAGTGCCATCAAGATACTCCTGCTAAATCTCTTCAGTATTCCAAAGAACACCTGGAAGACAAAGGTTACCTACCCTGGTGGCAGAGAGCAGTATGGAACAGAAAGAGGCAGTTGTCAAGAGTGCTCTAATAGAACCGGGTCTGAAGGTGCAGCCTTCACTCTTGGGCCTCCTCTGCTGGGCCTGATCCCAATCAAAACCTCACCAGTCCTGGGAGGCTGAAGAGGTGAAAGAGAAAAGAAAGAAGTGGGGTGGAGAAAGGAGGAGAGAGAGAAAGAAAGGTCCTGTAAAAAAGAAATGAAGTCTAAAAGCCCAACCACACACATCTGGATTTCTGGCATTTCTCATGTGCACATTGCTGGACCCTGTGATGTTGGTAAAAATCTTCCCTGGGCCCCTGGTATGTCTCCATTGCTATTTAGAATGAGCTACAGGGGAGGTTTGAGCCACTATTCCATATGATCTGCTGTCTAAACCTTGATCTTCTCCCTTCTCTGCTTCTAATTAAAAAATAAAAAAGTTTGATACTGAGTGTGTGGCTTCCATTGAGCTGGGATTTAGTATTTTGAAGTATATGAGACAGGTTTCTGAAACTAGAAGGTCAATATTTTTCCCTCTTTCCATTTTTAGTCAACTGGATAGTTGTGTTTTCCCTTGAACAAACAGTTGTGGAATTATACTCTTGACTTTCCCCCCCAATATTAAAAAATAAAATGATGAAATGTCTAAGAATAAGTGTACTTTCTAAACCTTAATCCGACAGCAAAATTAGTAATGCCTCCTGCCTGAAACATTATGCCTTGATAATTTTTCTTAATCAGGAGCATTTCCCCCCCAATTTTTGGTATTTTGTTTTTCTTATAATCTAGGTATCCAACCTGTATCAACAATCCAGCCTTGTTCATTAAGATATCCCTTAGGATTTTAGTTAGGTTTTTAAAGAAGAAATCATAAAAATAACTAGAATAATTTGTATACTCTGGCAATGCACTACATTGTTTTAAATGTACCACAATGTTTCAAAAACTTGACTTGGATATTTCAGCTTCTGCTCATTTCCAGGTCTTGCATGTCAGGTAATTTCACTTCTCTTTTACTGAACAGATGTTGTCATTCAGGTAAGAACAACGTTTGTGTGTTACAGTAAGTATGCTCTGGAGACTTCAAAGTGCTTTATTTGGGTTGATGAATCTGGAGTTCAGGAGCAGTGTATGTTAGGCCTGCTATAAATTTAAAACTTTATAGAAAGAAAGATGTTGAAATTCTCACCAAGAGGATTTTCTATATCCATTTGGATAGGTACAAGTAATTCCAGGGTACATGGTAAACTGGTGTATTTTAGGATATATCTAATGATTGATTCTCCCTCATCTAAGTCTAATGAATGACTTTAACCTTAAGGGTAAAACTTTAGCTAATTCCACATTGCATGTGGAGTGGGTTTGGACACTTTCTTCTTCAATTAACAAACACACATCTAAAGAAAAAGACAGTCCAGATAAAGAGACTAGCACTACACTGAAGTTAGGAGAGCAGGTTTAAGATTCTTCTCTTCTACTTATCAGCAATACCATCTGGAACAATTCATAGCACTTTTTTTAGTTTGAACTTGTGTGATATTATTCTTTAGAGTCCTTTTCTTAACTGAAAACAGTGACTTGTTTAACATAGGAATGGGAAGAGTTCTAGAAAATAACCTAGTTAGGCTATTTTAGTGCCATAACCATCTTCTTCAATAGTGAAAACCTTATAGATCTAGTTTCCTGGGAGTTGTTAAGCCATTGAGTTTGTGACAAAATGTTATGTAGCAACAGGAAATGTATACAACACCTTTGAGAATCACATTCTAAACATGGGGTTAAAATACAATGGGCAGTAGGATGGACTGATTAAATTAGATTTTATTGGATGTTTTGGAGTGATATGGAAAATCCAATCTTGGTTTTGATGGCCTCAGTACTTTTTAGTAAAAAATCAGGCAGGACTGTTGGGCTAAGCACTGGGAGAAAATTATGGATTGTCATAGAAGGTCAAAAAAAAACTATGCCAGGAATATTGTCTTGTTTCTTAAGACACTTCCACGTAATAAAAAGGAGATTTTTAAAATCTCTTTTGTAGGGTAAGAAAAGTCTAAAGTTATTTCTGATTCTAAGCACAGGCTAATTCCATGAGAATCTTAGAAGTGTTGTACATAAAGAATATGCATGTATTATTATAAACAAGAAAATTTTGGGTGGATAGTATGGCTTTATCCAGTGCTGTTGAAATCCACTAGCTTGAGGTTCGGTGAATAAAACAAACTATGTTTGGGAATTGAAAATACAATGTTAGGTAATATTGCATTTTATTTTGCTCTAGGCTTTGTTATTTTATTACATGCTGCTTATATTTCTTTCTGAAGGTAGTATTACTCAATCATTACACTGAGGGAAAGTTGTTCTCCATCAGTGAATGTGTCATTATCGTAATTATTTGGATGCTATATATCGAATTTATAGTGCAAGTTCTATTTGTTTGCATTACTCAAACAAATAGAATGAATAATTCATACCTCAAAAACAAAGTATTCTATCTTTGGTAATTATGGTTTCTGAATGTTCAACTCTTTGATAGAAATTTGACTTTCTTAGAATTTGTCATGTTATGTATGCATAAGCATAGATTAAATTTTAAATCAAGTTTTGACATACTTTATAAAAACAAAGTCATGGCCTCATAATTGGATTATAACAAATTCAATTTGTATGTTGTCACAAGTAGTGGATTGTAGAATTCTAGTTGTGATTATTATAGTTAAACAATTCTCTTGGAAGATCCAGGGATCACTGAATATAGCACAAAGAACTTAGAAGTGCTACTTAGACAAATTCTAGTAACTTTAAACCTATATTAATTTAGAATGAAATATATAATTTAATTCTCGTCTTTACCTCATCCCTATAAAGTCCATGATTTTTCTCATTTCCTTATCATCTAAAATACCAGTTGTTACTCCTTTTAAAAATACTCCATTTGTTGTGTAAGTATAATAATCATTGAGAGCCTCTTTCTGTCTCTGTCTCCCTGTACCTCTCTGTACATACACACACACACACACACACACACTCACCCTGATTAATGTATACCTATAGCTTTAACCCATTAGGATTTCAAAGTATATTTCTTAAGTAAGGGATATTACCTAATTTAAAGATGATATATTTATCAACTTCACTAAAATTTTCAATGATATCTTTTCTTAATCATTACAATAGCATTTTATTCATTCTTTTTTTTTGTTGGGGATTCATTGAGGGTACAAGAAACCATGTTACGCTGATTGCATTTGTTACATAAAGTCCCTCTTACTATCATTTCTTACTCCCCAAAGGCGTGGCACACACCAAGACCTCACCCCCTCACTCCGTCCCTGTCTCTGCTCTTCCTTTCTCCACTCCTCCCTCCTTCTTTCTTTCTCCTCTCTCCCCTCCCCTCAACCCCACCATGTCATTAATTGTCCTCATATAAAAATTGAGTACATGGGATTCATGCTTCTCCATTCTTGTGATGCTTTACTAAGAATAATGTGTTCCACTTCCATCCAGGTTAATACAAAGGTTGTAAAGTCTCCATTTTTTTCTAATGGCTGAATAGTATTCCGTGGTGTACATATACCACAGCTTGTTAATCCATTCCTGGGTTGGTGGGCATTTAGGCTATTTCCACATTTTGGCGGTTGTAAATTGAGCTGCAATAAACAGTCTAGTGCAAGTGTCCTTATGATAAAAGAAGTTTTTTCCTTCTGGGTAGATGCTCAGTAATGGGATTGCAGGATCAAATGGGAGGTCTAGCTTCTGTTCTTTGAGGTTTCTCCATACTTCCTCCCCAAAAGGTTGTATCAGTTTGCAGTCCCACTAGCAGAGAAAAGTGTTCCCTTCTCTTCACATCCATGCCAGCATCTGCAGTTTTGAGATTTTTGTGATGTGGGCCATTTTCACTGAGGTTAAATGGTATCTCAGGGTGCTTTTGTTTACTTGTTTATTTATTTATTTATTTGTTAAATCACAGCTGTGTGCATTAGTGCAATCAAGGGATACAACGTGCTGGTTTCATATATAATCTGAAATGTTTTCATCAAACTGTTTAACGTAGCCTTCATGGCATTTTCTTCTTCTTCTTTTTTTTCCCCCCAGTGATAAGAGAATTTATTTACAGAAAAGAATACAGAAAACACTAAAGCTCCTGGTAGAGAGAGAGAGAACTCAAGTGGGGAGAGAAACGCTCTCTCTGTTTCTCTCTCTCTGTTTCTCTCCCAGGCTTTCCCCGTCTCCCCCTTTAGGCTTTTAGTCTCAGGGTATATATAGGTGTATGGGTTCCTTGGCCAGGAAACGAATTAACACAGTCACTTCCTCCGGGGGCAAGGTGAATGAATGTATCAATGAACAAACACAGTCCCTTCTGCTGGGACAAAGTGAATGAATGTATCAATGAATGGACACAGTCCATTCATGGGATTGAGGCCTAGGAAATTCACATGATATTGACCTAGGCATAGGAAATGGGGATTCTACATTTAGTCCTAAGTGTAAAGTGAAGGAGACACCAAGGCACAGGTGTCTCTTTGGCAGTTGTCCGGCCTTTGTGGCTATTGGAGCCTCCAGTGGAGGTTGGAGGTCCCCCTCCTTGCCTGTCATCCAGCCGCTGGTTCTTCAGCTGGCAGCTGCAACACCGCCAAGAAGGAGACAGCAGGTCCGGCAGCTCCACTGAGCTGGCTAGGGCGCCAAATGTCCTGCATCAGTTCTCCCTCTCTGTGTAGAAACTCTAACTGCTGTTAGGGAAAAAGGGCGGAGACTCCATCTAACTGCTTCCTGCTGAATTGGGCGATGATGGAAGGGGGCAGTTAGGGTTTCTCAGAGGGAGAGAGATACAGGGTTTCATGGACTAGAACCATCTTTATTGCGTGTGGCTTAATGACATTTCTGGAAAACATAAATCTTATTAGCCCAATCAGTAAGAGGCAAAGGTAGAACAGTGTCAGGTCAGAAGCACTTCAGTCAGTGATGCTAAAAGAAAACCATATTAGGATTTTTCTTGCTGTTTCCTAAATGATAACTTCAAACTTTCTTTTGGCTCACAAGTGTAGGTGGTCTGTGGTTGGGTGTCTTCATTGTCTGCCTCCGGAGAAGATGGAGGGATCCAGGATTTTACGCGTGAATGATGCATGCAGGAATCAACTCCTATAACTTTAACAGCTGTAGAAGAAGACAAGATAACAGGAAAAGGGACTTCCCAAGTTGGGGTTAGGGAAGGTGAATTAGAGGGGAGAGTTTTGATCACGACTAGATCTTCAGGAGGGAAAGGTTCCTGTTTTAGTTAGTATGTCCCTCTCCAAAAGGGGAGCAGGACTTTCAGGCATGATTAGGGAGGCATGAGAGAACAGCAAGTCATCCCAATTGCAGCCTAAAGGCTGGGAGAAAAATTTGGTAACTGGCTTTCCAGACACCCCCTGTATATTTATGGATTTGGGAGATAAAAGACTAGGGTTAAAGAGAAGCACAGAAAAGGTTGTTCCAGTGTTCAAAAGAAATTTTATCTTCTGGCGCTCTACTATAAGTCAAGCCTGGGGCTCTTGAGGGGTGATGACACAAGCTGGA
>CAUYON010089637.1:0-17109 GCA_963573935.1 Arctocebus calabarensis | reverse complement strand
TATATAAAGACATTGATACTCTACATTTAATAAGTTTCCCAGTACCCTGCTAAGATGCACCGTAGGTGTGATCCCACCAATTGCCCTCCCTCCACCCATACTCCCCCCTCCCTTCCCCTCCCTTTCCCCTTTCCCTGTATTCCTATGCTATATCATATCTATTGAGATGATCATATAATATTTTTTTTTCTAATTATGTGATGAAACATATTTATGGTCTTACATATCTTGAACCATCCTTGCATCCCTGGGGTTGAATCCCAACTGGGATGAAGCCCATTTGGTCATAGTAGATTTTTTTTTTTTTTGATGTACTGTTGAATTTGTCTTGCTAGAATTTATTGAAAATCAATGATATTGATCTATAGTTTTCCTTTGTGTATGTGTGTGTGTGTCCTTTCCTGACTTTGGTATCAAGGTGATACTGGTTTCATAGAATGAGTTGAGGACTCCTTCCTTTTTGATGTTATGAAATAATTTCTGCAGTAGAGGTTCCAATTCTTACTTTAAGACTGATAAAATTCTGCTGTGAAACCATCTAGTCCAGAACTTTTCTTTGTTGGAAAATTTTTTTTATTTCTACTTCAATTTTATTGTGCATAATTAGTCTGATTAAGAATTTTATTTCTTCCTGATTGAGGCTTAAGAAGTTGTGTGTTTCTGGGAATTTGTACATTTCCTCAATATTTTTGAGTTTATGTGCATTGAAATTTTTATAGGTTTCGCATATGATATTTTGTATTTCTGTGGTTTCGGTTGTAATGTCTCCTTTTTCATTTCTGATTAAGCTTATTTGTATCCTTCCTTTTATAGCTCTTGTTTATCTAGTGAGAAGTCTACCAATTTTGTTTATCATATAGCTAAAACAGGCTATATGATAAACATATAGTGACAAAGCAGGCAGCAATATACACTGGGAAAAAAGATTACCTATTTCATAAATGGTGTTGGGAAAATGGGATAGTCATGTGTAGAAGATTGAATCAGGTTCCATACATCTCATCACTCACTAAAATTAATTGAAGATGCATTACAGAGTTAACTCTGAGACATGGAACCATAGAATTCTAGACAAAAATTTTGGAAATACTTTTGGATATTGGTGCAGGGAAAAATTTATGAAGAAGACCCCAAGAGAAAATCACAGCAACAACAAAAATAAATAAATCAGACCTGACTAAGTTAAAAAGCTGCTGCACAGCCAAGGTAATAATGAACTGGGTGAACAGCAACCTACTGTATGGAAGAAAACATATTCAAGTTTTACCTTCAATAAAGAACGAATAAACAGAATCTACAAACAAGTAAATCAGAAAGACAAAAATCAAACAATCCCATAAAAGAATGAGCATAAGACACAATATCAATAGAAGCAGAAACAAAGACATATGATATTCCCAAAAGATGCAGAAAAAGCATTTGATAAAATTCAGCATCCTTTTCTAAGAAACCACTTAAGAATATGGACACAGGTGGCTTATTTCTTCAACTGATTGAAGTAATCTATGACAAATGCATAGCTAACATTTTACTGAATGGAGTAAACTGAAAACTTTTCTGCTTAGAACTGGAACCAGACATGGTTGTCCCCAATTGTCACTACTAGTCAACATTGTCCTGGAAGTTCTAGTCAATACAATCAGGCAAGAGGAGAATATAAAAGGCATCCAAACAGGGGCAGAGAAGATCAAACTCACTCTTTGTTGATGATATGATCTTAGAGAACCACAGAGACTCAATCATAAGACTCCAGGAAGTGATCAAGAAACACAGTAACATCTCAGGGTATAAAATCAGTGTCCACAAATGCCTTTGTGTACATCAATACAATAATAGCCAGGTTGAAAAGCTAATCAAAGACAGAATTTCCTTCACAGTAGCTTCTAAGAAATTGAAATACCTAGGAATATACCTAACAAAAGAGGTGAAAGACTTCTACAAAGAGAATTATGAAACCCTAACAAAAGAAGTAGCAGGTGATATTAACAAATGGAAGAACGTACCAAGCTCTAGTTTAGAATTAGAGTCCCCCCCCAAAAAATACTAGGGCATATTCAACTAAATTAGAATTTCATACAAACAATAAATTTTTTGATGTAAATATAATGCAAATGTTCTATGAAACATGTTATGCTAATGAAATTTATACTTTACTTATTTGAAATTCAGATACAACTGAGATTCCTTGTTTTTGTTCTTTAGTAACCTGTTTTCAGAAGTATACACTAATGATTTTAGGTATAGATTTTCTCAAATCTTAGTTTGATGTCTTTCAGTAGTTTTAGAAATAATCTCAGGCATTATCCTGAGATTGTTTTATTGTGATTGATTTATTATGATTCCTTTTCTCTACTCCTTTTAACCTCCAATTGTAAAGATTTTTTCTGTAATTTTCGTCAGTTAGTAATTCTTTTTTTGTCTGTACCTATACCCTGTAAAATTCATCCATTGAATCATGAGTGTAAGTTACTTTGCCTTTTGATCATAGAATTGCAATTGTTTTTTGTTTATAGAATCTAATTTTCTGCTAAAAATCTCCATCTTGTCATTAATTCCTTAAGCATTTTAATCATTAATCATTGTTGCTATTGTTTTTAAACTCTACAGTAAACCTCTCTAGAGGTTTGGACTTAAAATATTTTTGTACCTTAGATTTTGGTCAAATTGAACCTTCTCAAAATACCCTCTCAGAATGCTTTTCAATTGAATCCTGAATATTGTATACACACTTAAATGTACATAACCATTATGTGTACATAACACACATAACCAAACTGAACTTATATGAACAGAACATATATTTCATGATATTTCACTTATTTCGTATGCCATTGACAACTTCAATTTTAGATGAACTCATAAATAAAGATATGTATTGTATTCACTGTTAATGATAGGTATCAGGTAGTTAAACATAATCTGCAAACTTTTTTGTACTAGGTCACGCTAAGAATACCAATATTGTTTGGAAGGTAATTTCACATATATATTTTATTTAATCTTCAAAGAATTCTGAATATATATATATATAATTTTTCATTTTAAAGGTGTAAAAAATGAATTCCAGAGGGACTAAATAAATTCTCCAACATTATGCACATACTTAATTAGCAGCATTATAAACATCACAATTAAGTTTTCAAATTTCAGCTCCTGTATTCTTTCATTATACCACATTTCTCTTTGTCTTCCTTATTTTAGAATGAAAAAAGAAATGAAAAAAGACACTAAATTCATCCCCCTTCTTTGTTTGTATTTTCCGGCTTACTTTTGGTTTGGAATTCTTTGTCAAGATCAGAAACATGCAAATATCACATTGGCCCAGTTGAAAGAAGCACTCACTTCTTCCCTCATCATATCTTATTTTAGGGTCATCACAGAATGCTATAATTATACATTGAAGCTATAACAACTTACTGTCTTCATTGTGACGCAGTTGTTGATGGATCATTACACATAAAGGACTTCCAAATCAGATGGGTTTAGAGCATGACTGGCTTTAGAGAAGATGACATTATGTACTTAGGTTCTAGACCTTCCCCTGGACAAACCTAGGTGGTTCTTTGCTGGGTTGCTTCTATGTACATCCTTCCATCAATGCCTTCTGGAAATTCTTCTTAGTCAAAATCTTTCTCTCTTCTGTATGACTTCATGAATGGCAGCTGTTATTCTTCTCCAACAAGTATCTCTTTTACCTTCTTCCAGAAATAGCATCTGTTTTTCCTTTGATTAATCATTCTTTCTCATCCACAATGCATGTGGTTCTGTTGAAGATGATCCCTCTTTCTACTTCCAGCAGTGGCACAAGAACCAAATGTGGTCAATCAAATCTCTCTCTCTCTCTGTCTCTCTCTCTCTGATTGATAAAAGACTGAGCATTTGTCACAATTAGGAACTAAACATAGATCCTGGGATTTTCTAGAATTATGAACTATAAAATCCTCCAAGGTAGGCTTATAAAAATAGTAAGGTGTACACCTAAAGCTGTATTTATATAAACTATTTGAGAATGAAGGCATAAAGAGAAAAGTAAAACTAGGAGATAGAAAGAGATGCAATGTTTAAGTGAAATTATCCAGAATCCTTGGGTTTGGCCTTGTCTGAAGATGCTGCTCTACCTCTGGAACTTGTGAAACTTTTCTTTCCCTTCATATTTTAGCCAATTTGACCTAGTTGTCTTAAATGCTGCTGTCTTTTATATTCCCTCTCACATGCTTCTCACGGAACATCATGTTTACACGAACACTTCAATTATCTCTTTCTCCAAATAGACAATAAACTCCTCTTAGGTAAAGGCATTGTAATATTCATCTATGTTCCACAAAAGCTTAATCAAGTGTCTGCCTCATCATTAATGCTCAATAAATGTGGGGGAAAGTAAGATAGGTAGAGGAGGTGAGGGAGAGAGAAAAGAATCACCATACAATTCAATTTTAGAGAGAAAACCTTTTCATTATTTTTCTTCTCCTTTCCATCATAGAGAATAACCAAGAAAATACAGAATTGTCCTTTGTATTTTCCAACTGTCCTCACATGAAGGCTGATAATACACCATAAATTTTATTGACAGGGATGATACTATATATTCCATTTGATTGTCAGAAAAAACATGCTAGATGATGTATCCTCAATTTGTTTTCTTTTCTTTCAGAAATCATCTCCATTGTACTTACTCATCAGCAAAAAAAAAAAAAAAAAATCATACTCACCAAGTAATAAATCTCAACTCCCAGTAGAGGCCATAGGCGAATATATTTCAGGATGTGATGAAATCCCTCCTCTGTTGACCCCAAAGTGCAGCATTCCTGCGAGTAGTGACAGGTGACTTGAAATCACTTTAGCTTGTAGAGGTAGTCGGAAGGAATGATTAAAAGCTGAGACCAGAGTAAAATGTAGCTAATGGTGAAAAAAGTGCTTGCTTCCAAACATAGCTACTGAAAGAGGCTAAATTAAAATGTCAGACATAATAGAAGAGGTAACCTTTTTGTTGGTGAAAAAAAAATACTCAGCAACCTTTCTAGTTATTAGCTAAGATATTCTCTTTTTTATTGCTTTTTTGTATTGATCTGCTAGAACAGAAACTAAAAGCAGTCAAATCCTACTTTAAATGTATTCTCAATTCTTTGCAAGACAGGAATTTCTCTGGAGAGGAGAAATACAATAAGTTCATATACAATAAGCTTTACTATTATGTTAATGAACATTTATAAACATGAGCACAGTGAATATTAAAGCTCACAACAGGAAAAAAAATGAATTATACAGACTGGAGATAATAAATTTGGACAGTCTGCTTATCCGGTTTTTCACATGCTTTCTGACCAAACATTAATTAGGATACTATAGAAAATAGAAATTGTAGTACAGCTAATGGTTAGATGACAAATTGTAGCTCAGCTAGAGCTAGACTGCTTGTGTTTGAAGCCTGATTCGACAAGTGTAGGACCCTAAACATGTAATAAAATTACTTGGAGCCTTATCTTCCCAGATTTAAGGTGAAAGTAAAAATCACAGCCTCTATCTCATAAGGTCATGATGAGGGTTGAACAAGTTAATCCATCTAAAGTTCCCAGAATATTGCCTGGCCCAGGACAAGTGCTAAAGAGATAGAGGTTTTTCTCTTGTTCTCTGATATTATCTGTATCTCTATCTGTACATTGGTATGTTTATTTCTTACTCTCTATAGATATATGTATATATACACACATACATATATACATACACATATATATATGAGATAAAACCTATGTTACTCCTATTGACATAATAAAAACCTTAAAGCAGCATTTCTCAACCTGTGGGGTGCGACCCACAAGAACTGTATTAAAGTGCGGCAGCATTAGGAAGGTTGAGAACCACTGCCTTAACGGGTTATGCCAATTTGTTCAGCATAATAAAGTTTTCCCATTATTCAATCCTTTAAATAAAAATACATGAATATAGTGACCTTCCCACAGCCTTATGACACATTACTGACAACCACTGGAGGATTGTTGCACAGTACTGCCTCTGAAAACAGGGTCTGAGTCTAATAATCATCTTGGTAATTAAATTTCAACATAAAAATTTTAGGGTGACAAACATTCAAATGATAGCACATGCCTGTGCTTCAGTTTTTTCATCTCTAAAATAAATATCATTAAGAATTGCTACCTTAAAGACTTTAGAAAGAATTTAACAAGTTAAGTCACAAATTTAGACACTGCCTGATACATAGTGAGAACCAATTATGTCATCATTTTAAATAAGTACATGTTAACTTACCACATTATGTATCTCTCTCTGATTTGAATATTGGATGACTGATAATACCACATGTCAATAAATCTGTGATAGTAACAATCACTCAGTATATGAAGGCTCCCACCTCTGTAAAAATGGAGTGACATTTAAGCAATTTCCAATATTCAGTGCACACTAAGGAAATACTGCAAGTATCTAACCAGCCCTAAGTAGTCCTTAATTCCATTTACACGGCTAATGGCTTTTAAATAAACCACAAAGAGCCATTTGCTGGCATTGTCTTCCATCAGCAGGGAAAGCATACTTGTGTTCTTCACTGACAAATGGAAATCCTCTTATCAGAATCATACAGTTTACAGATAGCAGAGAGGTAAACAAAGAACAGTTACTAATGGTTAAAGTAAAATCTGTAATAAGGCTAATGGAGCTTCAAAAGTCAATTCTGTAAACTTTTTTGTCATTTTTTCTCCTAGCCTCGGCTCCAGTATCCCAATGCAAGGGATTTCTTAGTCTAAGCACAGTACAAATGATTATCATTTTGCTGCTGCTTCTGGTTGCCATGGATTTTTTCCCTTCAAGATACAACAAAGCATGGGAAATATATTGATTTGTCTCAGTCGTGAACTAAGAAGGATTTTGCTAAAGCTACAGCTAACTTCATCTTATGAGGAATAAAGAAATGAGTGAGCGCTATGATTTAGGTCAGTAAAAAATAAACTTTCAGGAATGTATAGAAACTTAGGACATATTGGCTGCTCTCCATGTGGGGCTGAAGAGCCATTCATTAAAGTCTAAATCAAGAATCAACCCTAGTACTGTTTCATGATCAGTTTATTTCAAATGGCTTCACTATAATCTGGAAGATGTGGATGGTTGAAAATAAAAATTAAGCCAGTTGTTTTTTACATTCATGAAAAACTACCAGGATACAATGAAAGAATTATCAATTTTGATATTTGATATATTAGGCACACTGATAGATGTTTTATCATTAACTTGTCAGAAAAGCATGTTCATTCCTAAAAAGAAATATCATTTCATAGTGTTCAGCCACTCATGTGTATTGAAACCGGCTGATTTCACTAAATAAATTGAAGAAGCCTGTGTCAAGTAGCAATTAATAAAGATAATTAAATAATTTTCAACCATTCTGTGATTAAGATGAGAGTATTATTATTTCCCATCTTTTTATAGCATCACCATAAAACAAGTGAAAAACAAAGTGAATATAATGACACTGAACTTTTTTTTCATTTTGGAAGACCATCAGAAATTTTTCCTATGCAAAAATGCTGCTTGGATAACCTATGTGCAAATGACCCAAAGTAATGTTCTATATTAGTACTTTTCCAGAGCACATTTTGTTAAAACTCAGAAATTAATTCAGGAGTGAGAAGTATTTTAACTAGAACAGAAATTTCTGGAGGCCAGAATGCTACACATTTCATGGAAATGGGGGAAAGCCAGTCATACTGGAGATGACTTCCTCTCCTGGCTCTCAGCTCTATCTGGTTACTGTCTGGGGCGGGTCCTAACAGTTTGACAATACTGCTCTTCAATGGAAAACCTAAATGAGTGAGGAGAAGTGATGATAATATAGAAGTCAAACCATGGCCAACAACTTGGATAGCTTCGAAATATGGTTTTGGTAGGTTTGAGTCTACCACGGTGATCTCAGCCTAGATGTTGCTGTTTTGGGAAGATCTGCTATTTCAGGGATCCAATGCTCAGTTGTCTGAAACTTACAATCTGAAAGTGCCTTCTCCAGAGCCAATACCAGATGCACTCCTAACTTTTCCCATAGAATAGAATAAGGAACCTTGACAATAAGTCAAACATAGTAATGCACAATGCTTGCATTTTGAAAATATTCCCCTCCAATTCGTTATTCTTGGCATCTCTTAGTGGCAGAAAAAAAAAGAATGTTGTAATTGCCACATATGTTCCCTTCTACATTGGAACCTGTATGAATATGGAAAAAAGATTGATATCTTTCAAGCTCCTCTTCACAAACACACCACTATGTTCCTATAATTGATGTTTGTTGTTACACATAGAGGCAAATAAGGCAGCTCTAGATTAATAAACAGAAACATAATTTGAAACCCCATATTATGGTGTCTTCTCTGATCTTTCTGCTCTCCTGTATTTTAGTCTCCATAACCAACCACATCCCATAGAGCACAACCGGAAGAAAAGCTTTTGATCTTTGCTTTCCATTTTCATAATTCCTTCTGATAGTCAAAGCCCATCTCACATGAAAGGAAGCCATAGTCCCCAATCACACCAGCCTCCCAGGGTCTCTGGTAGAACACTTTGGAGATTTTAAATTACTTGACAATATTTAGCCAGAGTGTGGAATAAAGAATTTCCCACCATTATCCATCTATCTCTATGTCAAAGTTATCAAAAATATAACTTTTAAATCTTGGAAATAACTTACCCAATTTCCATTTCCTCTTCATTCCTAACTATGCAATGCTCAGCACCCCAAATCAGAGTGTTACCAGAGTTCCTACCTGGTCTCTTGTCTCAAAGATTTCTTACATACATTCTACCTGCTTGTATACCATGCCAGACACATCCTGTAGGCTACCACATTCAATGTTTTACTTTCCTGTTGACGTACAAAATTATTTTCTTGTCCATTGATTTCATATCTTTTCACTTGGTTTAAAAGCCCACTGTAACCTGTCCTTACCCCCCCCAACACCTGACACCTGCCACACTCGCATACCCTTTCTTTTCCAGTATTTCACAATTACATGTTATAATTGATCCTAAATCTCTTCTTTACCTTGTGCACAGAATACTATGTCTATATATAGTCATTGCTTTTCCTATTTTGTTTCCTCTATCCCCTTCCCTAAAGTTTCAGTATAGATATTTTTCTGATTGTTTTGCTTAGCCTTTAAGCCCCAGTTCTTCTGTGAACACATTCAACTTCTTCAGTGTACACTATTCTCTCTCTTCTCTGTAACAAGTGTACGAATATAGGATAGCATTTAACTGTTTTCTAGTTATTTAGTGTGGATTTAATGTGTGCTTTTTAGTTTCATGGACAGATTCCAGATTCATTCATTTTACACATTCAGAACTTGATGCCAAGCACTTGTGAACTGTTGTCCATGCAATGTAGACAAGGGTTCCTAAAAGAACAATAGCTGAGATAACATGTGTAAGGCACGCCAACCTCCACTGTTGTATCTACAATAGCGTTGCTAATGGATCTTCAGTATTCTTTCCTATGGAGCTTAAAGATGGCGTCAGATGCTTCCAATCAATCACTGCTAATCAATTGGATTAAGAAGAAAGCTGAAATCTATTTGATTTGTCTGCTCTATAATTTAAACATAAATATGTGTGTACGTATATGTGTATAAAATCAATCTCAAATCAGTTCTCTAAAAGGTGGGAACAAAGCTTTATTTTTGAGTTTTATATCCACTATAATATTTAGATATTTTCAATAAAGATGTGGGAATTATTTATTGATATGAAAGATAATTTTTTATTAATATTCAGACTTCATAAAATTGTGTACTGCAAAATATGATTTATTCACATAGAAAACATAATGGGGACCAGTAGTCCCACATCGATTTGTTTCTCCAAACACATTCAGAGATGCAAAGCAACATAATTAGAAGCAGTATCTTCAGACACAAAGGAAATCAATTCCTATGCATGCACATGTGTTGACTAAGAATCTTTCAGAATTTTTCACAGAGCCCAATTCAATAGACAACACCTACAATAGAGAAACCTAAGTGCACCTTTTCATAATACATCTTGACTAATACTGAATTGACTATAGCCCAGAACAGAACCACAGAACAATTGAGGAGCAGAAAATGTTGCTAGTCCAATTCCCAAACAACAAACAATCTCTCAGCAGTGGTTTGTGTGCATGTGTGAATTTGTATCAAAGATGAAGCTAAGGCAGGCCTGAAGGAAAAAATGAAGCTGGAGGATAACAGGCTCCGCCTGTGTATTAAAAGAAAAAAATAACTAAATGATGGTAATATTTTGGAGACATTCTAGTACACACATTTCAGACAGTTATATTTCACACAGCTATAACAACTAGTAGGTGGTTGTAAGAAAAGTATAAATTAAAAGAACCACAACCTAAATATGTCTTCCCACAGAAATATCCTAAATTATTTAAATGACAGAAGTTTCTTCTATAAAAAGATTAATAAAAACAAAGCATATGTTTCACTGTATTTAGTTCTATAAACTGTTGTTTAGGTTTTGAAAGAAAGAATAATTTCCATAATTCTCAACCCTTCTGATTATTCTCAGCCTTCTCATCAGCCTAAGGTGATGGTGAGCCTCCTGGTTTGGATGGCATGGGTACTACAAGTGCCAAAGTAAAATATTCAGCCTTCATTACCTTCTATTTGAAATTGATGGAAGTATCATAGCTTCCAGAAGTTTTTACACAATTCTCAATTTTCACAACTTGGACAGGCACACATGTACAGTAACAAGCAATGCCACTCTAAATAAAAGCTCTACTGCTTTTCTGTGTATCCATGATTAACTCTAATGGACTAGGACTTGATCATAACTCTAATTGATGGCTATTCATCCATATAGATCCAAGAAAGTGCATTGTACCTAGTAGGTACTTAACATAAATCTATAGACAGTGAGAGCAGATGGTACTTATTTTCAATTGCCTTCCTTTGAAATTGAGACATAAAAATAAGGCACTCATCTTTACCTTTAAATTAAATATTATAATGCTAATTATCTACAATACACTGGCTTCCTTCTAGAATAGTGTAAATAGCCAATATAGTCATGTCTTGTGTTGTTCACAAGCATATAAATGAGTAAATTAAATATCTTACACTATTTTTCTCTTTTAGTATTTTAGTACTGTAAAAGAAGTGGGGTGGAAAGAAAGAAGAGCCTAAAAAGTTACAAGCAGAGGAAAGTTTAATATCTCAACTTTTTTCCTTGGTGTAGTACAAACTGAACTACTTTGAAGCATTTGGGACAATCACAATACTTTGTAATGTTCTACCAAGGATTTTGTATAAAACTAAGCGATTGTGGCATTTCATAATTGAAGCACTTTACATGGATCTAGCACTGGTCCAGTTTTAGATCTTAACATCGCTATCATTTTTTTTTTCTCTGATTACCCTTTAGAATTAAGGGAAGAAGATTTTATAAGCAAAAGGAGATGGGGGTTACAAATTTATGGGAAAGTGAAGGAAAATAATACATTTTTTCTTTTTTAGTCCTCAAAATTTCCACAATTGAAAACTAAAGAAGTTATTGGAAATTATTATTTTAAATGAGAAATGTTTAGTACCTTAGATTAAGAAAGTAAGACTGATGAAAACTGCCTGAGCTCACTCATCACATCCCAGATAATCAAAACTAAGGAGAAAAGATGATGTCATTCTGAGCACCATGTATCTGAAATGAATTTGACTCAATAGGGAAAAGTGTATTTAAAGAGAGTTTATCTTCTAAAAATTTCATATGACTACATTAAGGCAAAATATTTTAAAAAGAAGATGCCCTTCAATTGTCAGTCATTGTTATAGAACAGCTGTAACACTTTAAACCCTGAGTTGCTTCTGTTATTTATTAACAGTGTAACTTTGGGCAAGCCACTCCTTCTGGCACAGTTTTCTTATCCTACAGTGGGGATTATTTAGTGTTCTGAGTTGGTCACAAAGGGCCATGTAAAGATAGAATGAGATAATGTGTGTTAAAACCTTTTTAAAACATGAAAAATTATATCGAAGTAAAAGGCTGATTAAAAGATTGATAGTATCATACTGGCCATTATAAACTTAATCAAGTGGTAAATGTTTTGACATAACTTTTACCACAATGTCATAATCTGTATTTTTAAAGATGACCCTAAAGGTAGGAATATGAAAGAAAAGAAAAGCATGCTTACCAGTGTGCAATGATATCCAATCAGTAACGTTTTGAATTCAGCCTTTTGACATTTTCAAAGTGAGAACAATACTTATCTCATAGTACTTTAGAGAGAATGAATAGTTTGTAGTTGCCAAGAGTATATAAGAATATCATGACTGAGATTCTCTTTTGTTTGAAAAGGTAGGTCAAGATGGATTATGTCATTAGGGCTTTTACTTGCAGACAACATTATATTCTCATGCAAATCACTTTTATACATATACACCCTCCTGGCTTAATATTATATATACATTTCAAAATAGAGGTGAGTATAGCTAAGTCAAGAAAGTCAACCATGAGGCTAATAACATATGTGTCAAATAATGTGGTCCCAGTATGCTCACCTCTTTTGAACATGAGGACAAGAAAAAAAGATGAAAACATCCCATTTATCCCAAAAAATGTTTCCTCAAATTCTTCTGGTTGCTGTACCATTGGGAAGCTTTTATTAATAAAGATTGTAAATCCTTGCTCTTGTTTTCAGTTTCATTGCATCTTTGCATGTGCTGAAAATTACTGGAAATCTTGCCAAATTGGAGCCTATAGATGCAAGCTTGGCCTTGCATAAAATTATTAGTGCCTTGTCTTATAGATTATTGACTCTTTTATATATCCTATTTCCCTTCTGTCTCCAGGAAACCTACCATCATCATAACTTGAAGATTTTTCTTCAAATCTGAAGTTTCTTATTGATATGATAATGGCTTACATCATTTTATAAAGGCAAATTCATATTTTTAAAACATAGCCTTAAGAGATTGTTAAAAATATATATATTTAAAAGTGAGTCTTCAGATAATTCAGGTAATTTAATCTCCTAGGGAGTATTAACAAAGGATCTGCAAAAATTTCATGGAAAAAAGCATTTTATACATATAAAAAAAGCTATGCATGGAGTTCAAAAAACTTTTTTGGATCAAAATTGACTCATACAAGTTATTCTTGTGACATTTCTGAACAGGATCTAGTTTCAGACAGTAGCAGAGGTAATACATCACTGTGAATAGAGCCTCTATCAAAGCAGCATGAATTCTGCTAAAATTTAAGCAAGAACATGCATCAAATTTATAATGAAGCCTGGGTAGAAGAACAGGCAAGAGAAGACCCTTCAAAGGAACCCATAATTTAGAGGACCCGGGATATTACAAACCCAAAATTAAGTTATTACCAAATACCTAGTTATGTCACTATGATCTGGTGTCTAAGGCTGGCATGTGTGAGCCAGAGTTCTGAAACTGCTGCCTTGATCAAGTGTTCTATGAGGCTCAGAGAAGTGCTTCTCCATCCCCTGCCTATCTTCTTGGACAAAATGCACATCTATCTGAATGCTGTAAAGATTGTGGGTTGTCCCACTATCCATATTGGAAATAGAGACAGAAAATATTTGAATGTTAGAAGATCTTGGGCTAGAGGGAAAACTTTGTCAAAATCTTCCTCTTAGAGTGCGTGATTGTCATAAGTCATTTCATAGTGAAATCATTCCCCAGTATGCTGGGCATCCATTTTACTCCTTTTCTCTGTGTTCCAATTCACAATTCTAACAATACACATGGGTTAACAGAATTTTTGCAACAGTTGTGCAAGGTGGCCAAGAAACATTTTTAATATTAATGCTTTAAATTTGTGTATATGTGTGTATAGATATAGCAAGCAGGAAGACTAACACCTGTTCTTTACATTACCAAAGATAGCGAATACTGAAAACTAGAATTGCAAGGAGTCCTATTATGATAAAAGGATTAATAAAAATTAATAAAATTTTCCCCAAAACACTTAATTTAAGCTTAAACAATTTTTTTAAATTTATATCAATTTTACTTTATTTGCTAGAAAAAATTGAAAATTTGAGAAGTTAGTAATTAAAAATGCATGAAAATTGCACTCTTTACATTCATTTTAATTTATGTTTTGCATATTAAGGTTTATACACTTTGAACAAAATTGTATTTTTTCATCTTTCCTATCATCACTGTTAAAAGAATATAAGCATGAAGGGTGGCTCCTGTAGCTCAAGCAGCTAAGGCGCCAGCCACATACACTAGAGCTGGTGAGTTCGAATCCAGCCTGAGCCTGCCAAAAAATGACAACTACAACCAAAAAATAGCCAGGCATTATGATGGGCACCTATAGTCCCAGCTACTTGGGAGGCTGAAAGCAAGAGAATTGTTTAAGCCCAGGAGTTTGAGGTTGCTGTGAGCTGTGACGCCATGACACTCTACCCAGGGCAATAGTTTAAGGCTCTGTCTCTAAAAGAATATAAGCATGGAAAAGTATCTATTATAAAACTGACAGTCAGGCAAGAAAAAAATAAGTACCATAAAATAAAAACATGGCAATTTATAAATTATATGTCTTTGTTTAATACTCATTTAAACATTGCAGTTACGTTAACAGGATACTTAGTTATACATGGTAAAAACTAAATGTGATCATAATGTATATTTTGCCTACTTATTATTATAAAAAATAGAATTTTATACTTTTTCATTTTTTATTTTAAGGTACATTTTCAAGAACATGTTTTATCTAACATTTTAATAGTTTTATATATAGATTTTAATACGCATTTAGACATCTTATATATGGGTCTGTATTTGGGCTCTGACTTTGACCCCTCAAATATTAGAAACAGGCCTACAAACTAGAATAATAAAAGTATGTGAACAGATGCATTTTCTCTGATCTGGACCTTTTAAAATAGCCAACAGGTCTTTACATAATTGATGTCCTGGTCCCTAAAGTTGGACTTTTGGCATTGCAGGTAAATTTCTAGGACTTTCTATTGCCTCCACCCCCATGCTCTTTAAATTTCACTTCTAGTCTTTTGTTAACTCTTGCTTCTCTGACCCCAACCTCACTCCTCACCTCTAGTCTGTAATTAGCTGTTTGTGCATTCTCCACTATATTTGGTTTTAGCCTTTGTTTTGAGGTTAAATTTATATGACACATTATTTGACAGCCTCCCTTAGGAATTGAGCAGTAGGATCAGTTTCGGCAACCTATGCACCTGTCTTTGTGATGGAGACTCAGCTGGAACACAGAAAAATTAGCCCAGATTTCCATTATTGTGATAGTGGTGGTAAGGGGTCAGATAATTAATACCAATTCATTATTACCATAGAAACAAGATAGAGGAAGTCACTTTATTAGAAGAAGAAAGAAGTTCATTTCTTTGTGTATCAAAAAACTCACCCCTGCAAAATACTACCAAATTCCTCTATGCGTGTCATGTCATCCACAGTGATTAATGTGTCGAGGCCGCTCTGTGGTATCTCGTTTCTTTACTCAAATTAAAGGAGCTTCCTATCTCTAAAATAGACAAGCTAAATATTATCTGTCACATGTATTTCTGTATCTCGTCTTATTAAATTTTAATGTTTGATTTTCCAGTGAAATAATATTGAAGAAATCGCTGGAAATAAGTATCAGAATCTAAAATTCCATGTCTTGCTTCTGTATCTGTCACCTCACCATTACTTTTCCATACTTTAGAGAGATAACAGACAATTCAATTACTGAAATACAAATAAGAAACAAAAGATAGGAACTAAATGCTATATTTTCTGTGAACATTTATTACTTTGGCTATTTGGAATTTAATCCCCTCATTAATATCATGCCAAATTCCTTTTGTACACAGTCTTGTTTTGAGATTATGTCTCATCTATTACACAGAAGCTTCTGGCTACAACACACTCCTTGAGCTTCTTTTCATTGTGTAACTACAAATGATTCAAGACCATGTGATTTAATGGTATTAGATGGAGCTTTAATCTTGAGTTAGAGATGCAGAAAAATGAGGACTAACTTGAGGCAAGATCTGATATCCAGGAGATGTTTACCATTATAGTCCTATTAGGGTTTTAGTTAGAGATCATTCAGATTGGTGGTTGCATTGCACAAACAGATACGTATTTTAAAAATCACCTACTCCTTGCATGGCCCCTATGCAAGGATATGATGCAAATTCATGAAGCATTCCATATTTTAAAACAAAAATCACCTATTCCTGCATAGAAGCAATTCAGTACAGGAGTAATGGAAAGTGCTGGCCAACTACTCCAGGTACTCACTGTATTTTTCCTGCTTCCCTGAATTTTCTGTTCTCTAAACCTTATCATCTAGGTTTCCACTTGGTCTCCTTTGTTTGAAAAAATATCTCTGCTCTATACTATAATATAATATTTGTTCAAAATGATATTTTTAGAAATTTTTATAATGAAAAATACAAGTGAATTCACATTCAAAAATGATCATAAACTGTATATAAAAATGATCCCACCCAATAATCCTAATAAGTATTAGTAGAATGCATTCATATCATGATTTTCAGAGTAGTTTTGCGTCTATTACCTTACTTGACACTGCCAATAAGAACATGAGACAAGGAAAGAAAATGTTATCCCAATTTTATATACATATGTCTTGACAACTAGAAAAACTAAAAATCTCTTTTTGCTACATTGATAGTTTGAGATAGACCTGAGCTTAAAATCTAGCCTCCAGACTATTGTCCCAGATGGACAAGGAGAGTACTTTGAAGGTGATCATAGTGACATTCAGCAATGAGATGTGTAGCATTTATTTAAGATGAGTTTGCAAACTTGATTGTCCAGCCTCATATATCCTTAAATCTGCTTCACCTGATTAATATTTAGCTCACTTGGATTGACAAACACTTCAGCTGCTACCTTTAAGAGTGTTACTATTACCCTGTTAGATGTATTGAGTCATTTGTTAGGAAATTTCTTACATCAGGCATTTCCTTTTTTTTTTTTTTTTTTTGTAGAGACAGAGTCTCACTTTATCGCCCTGGGTAGAGTGCCGTGGCGTCACACTGCTCACAGCAACCTCCAGCTCTTGGGCTTAAGCGAGTCTCTTGCCTCAGCCTCCCTAGTAGCTGGGACTACA
>CAUYON010089635.1:0-33777 GCA_963573935.1 Arctocebus calabarensis | reverse complement strand
ATCACAGCTCACAGCAACCTCCAATTCCTGGGCTCAAGTGAGTCTCCTGCCTCAGCCTCCCAAGTAGCTGGGACTACAGACACCCGCCACAACGCCCGGCCATTATAATGGTTTTATTTTTGAGACACAGTCTCACTCTGTTGCCCAGGCTAAAGTGCTATAACACTGTAACTCACAGCAATCTCAAACTCTGGGGCTTACGTGATTCTCCTGCGTTACCCTCCTGAGTACCACCACACCTGGCTGGTTTTTCTATTTTTAGTAGAGGCAGGTCTCCAACTCCTGACCTTAAGCAATCCACCCACCTCAACCTCCCAGAGTGCTAGGATTATAGAAAATAGTAGTTACCATGCCCAGCCAGATATAACAAAATCTTAACAGTAGTTACTTCAGACTGGAGGATTACTGGTTATTTTCTAGTTTGTGCTTTTCAGTTTTTAGAAATGGGTGTATGTATACTTATACTGAAAGAAATTGTGAATATAAAAATGTCAGTATAGGGTGGCGCCTGTGGCTCAATGGGTAGGGCGCCGGCCCCATATACCAAGGGTGGCAGGTTCAAACCCAGCCCCGACCAAACTGCAACAAAAAAATAGCCGGGCATTGTGGCTGGCGCCTGTAGTTCCAGCTACTCGGGAGGCTGAGGCAAGAGAATCACCTAAGCCCTGGACTTGGAGGTTGCTGTGAGCTGTGTGATGCCACGGCACTCTACCAAAGGTAATAAAGTGAGACTCTGTCTCTACAAAAAAAATGAAAGAAAATGTCAGTATAAAATTGAATTAATGGGTATTTACTTTTAAAAAGATAAGGCCAATAATGATGAGGGTTTTAGCAATATCAGCTTACAAAAATTTGATGTAAAAATTTTTAATACCTTTAATATTTTCTTCTCCTTTTCTCTCTTTCTCCCCATCCTACTTTTGACAAATTGTAGGCTCCAGGGGGCCACGAGCTGAGTTGTGACTTCTGGGAACTGCTTGGGTTGGCCCCCGCTGGAGGAGCTGATAACTTGATCAATGAAGAGTCTGACGTTGACGTCCAGCTCAACAACAGACACATGATGATCCGAGGAGAAAACATGTCCAAAATCCTGAAAGCACGCTCCATGGTCACCAGGTGTCTGAGAGATCACTTCTTTGATAGGGGTTACTATGAAGTGAGTGTGCTGCTTCAGCTTTTGTTAAAAGCCATTTTGAAACTTGAAACAGTGGTACTCACTCCAGGCCTTTATACACTCTTTCTTTCCATTTGACCAGGTTACGCCTCCAACATTAGTGCAAACGCAAGTAGAAGGAGGTGCTACACTCTTCAAGCTTGACTTCTTTGGGGAGGAGGCGTTTTTGACTCAGTCCTCTCAGTTGTATCTGGAGACCTGCATGCCGGCCCTGGGAGATGTTTTTTGTATTGCACAGTCTTACAGGGCAGAACAATCCAGAACTCGAAGGCACCTGGCTGAGTATGAAATTGTCTTATTTTTATTTATTTTTAGAAAATATCTTTAGAGATGGAAGTTTATTATAGGTAAATGATGCCTGTGTAAAAAATTGTGGTATGTGAGAATAATGGAAGAACATGTTAAGAATTTGTGCCTTCTTAGGACACAGCTAAGGTCTACTTTTGCAGTTTGCCTTGATCCTTTGTATGGTAAGGAATAAATTGGGAATCATGACAAGAGGGGCATCCAGAACTAATTTGCCAAGTTGGGAAAATGGTTTGGCATTGTTGGAATTTTACTGATATGCCAGTTTCCCAGTGTTAAAATTTTTGCTTTCAAAAACCAGTGTAAGAGAAGAGTGCCCCTGAGCTCGTGTTCTTGTTCTTCAGATACACTCATGTGGAAGCCGAGTGCCCTTTCCTGACCTTTGAGGACCTCCTGAACCGATTGGAGGACTTGGTCTGTGATGTGGTAGATAGAGTCTTGAAGTCACCTGCAGCAAGTATAGTGCGTGAACTCAATCCGGTAGGTGGAGTGTTGATAGATATAAAAAATATTGGAAGACAGTGAAGTTTTCACCTGCAGCTTTTGTAGAGTTAATGGTGATATTAGTTATTACCAATAATTTTATGCTATTTTAACTTAGATAAAAAGAGCTTCAAATGTTTTCAATTTGACATTAATTTTAGAAATGTCTGTATAGTTTTCTACTACTACTGTAGTAGTTTTCTACTACTGTATAGTTTTCTACTCAAATAATGTTTTATAATAATGGTGAATTTTTTTTAATAGAAATATTTAGTGTCAGTGATGTCTTTATCTACACTGTATTTTTCCTTTTTGACTATAGAACTTTAAGCCCCCCAAACGGCCTTTCAAACGGATGAACTATTCAGATGCTATTGTTTGGCTGAAAGAACACAATATAAAAAAAGAAGATGGAACTTTCTATGAATTTGGAGAAGTATGTATTTCTTTCTTACTAATCATTGTTTTGAAGGTGGTATAATGTTCCGCTGGATTGCTGCTTCTGGTTAACTGTCATAGTAATGCAAGAGGCATCTGCTTATCCTTCAACCTGCTTCATGGGCTTGTCTGAGGATTCACTGAGTCAACAGATACAGGATGAGCCTCAGAGCGGCTGCTGTTCTGTGGCATCCAGTAAATGGTAGTGAGTTTTCAACATTCTTTCATGTCTCATCTTTTGCTGCTTCCTCTTTCATGCTTGTTCCTTGGCCTCAATTTACAAGCTCATAATCCTTTGGGCTGACAGGGCTGGTCTAGGTTGTGGAGCCTTGAAATTACATGCAAAATGTTGGTATATGTATGTAGGTGTTATGTTTTTCTGAAGACAGTATCATGAGCTTCCAAAAGGGATTAATTACCCCCCAAACAGTGATTTACTCCTTCATGTGGAAAGCAATTCAAAGAGCTATTAGCTGCTGGTTAATCAGTAAAGCCAAGAGAGAAGGCCCTGCTGGGGAGAGGGCCTGGTCCTCCATGTAAACTTAGCATTTTGTTTTTGCCCGAGAAACATCCATCCAGCATGCAGTGGGGTACAGATTTTCAACACCATTCCAGGCACTCTTTCCTGTGCTTTTAACCACTCTTTGAATAATATTTGCAAATCTAATTGTTTTATAGGTGAAATGGGAACGGCTACTGCTAACTAGAGTTTTGGTTCTCTAGGAGGAGAAACAATATACAGGGTGTCCTAAAAGTTGCGGTACATAGGGACAGTGGGAAATTGTAGCTAAATGTACCTTTATGTACAAAATAGTTATTACAGAATTTTATAAACTGTTTACAAAATATTTCTCTACATGCTGATGTATAAATATAAAAATTATTAAAAATAAAACATAAAATATGAGTTTGTTGATTTTTCCTATTCGTGGCAACCTTTGGGACACCTATACTGCCTGGTCTGTGTAAAAGCACTCATTGTTTTGTGAGTTCAGTTTGTGGTGTATACTGAAGTGCACTGACAGCTTGCATACTGTTCGCATGCCTTGGTACTCAGCTCGGTAGTGTGATTGAGTGGAAAGAGCACGAGCTGTGGAGTGGGGAGGGCCCTTCCCCGAGGTGGTCCTAGCTTCCAACGCTGTCCTCTCTGCTTTGCAACTGAAGACCAGTGACCCTCCTCTCTGGTCCCTTATCTCTGACAGGGGTGTCCAACCTGTGGCCCATGAGCCGCCTGCAGATTATTTGAGGATTGTTTTGCTTATTAATGGTGCTGGATATCACGAAAAGTGTGCATGGACCTTTTTCCTCATTAGCTTTCCTTAGTGTTTGTGTATTTATTGTGTGACCCAAGACGACAACTCTTCTGATGTGCGACCGAAAAGAAAAAAAATGAGCCACCTCTGCAAGTGTCTGTGGCATAGGGAGCCCTCTGTGCCTGTTAGCATTTGCTACACATGGTTATCATTTCATATGTGTGAAGACATAGAGGAGATAAATGGCCTTCAGACTTTCGAGGTCTGCAGAGACTCCACTTCCCTAATTACATCTGATGCAGAACCCCATATGGAAAGTACCTATGAGCAAAGGGACCAGAGCTGGAACATGGTGTGCGGGTGGGGGTTTACGGGGCCTATTTTATTTCTCACCTTAAGCAATCAGTGAGTCTTCTCTTTTCTCAATCCGTTTTTATTGGGACAGAGTTTTCAGTTTTAACTTGAATTTATGTGTGGTACCAAAGGAAGTTTTAAGAGAGGAGGAAACTAACTTGAGTCATCATCTAACATTTCTCAGCTGTTTCAAGTGTGGTTCCACCTGTAAATTTGACATTGGTTATTTGTCTTGTGATTGTGCCTTACTGTCATTAAGGCATAACTGATTGATTTTAACAGGAGAGAAGTCCAGATAACAGGAGAGTTTAAAGATTAGTGTCATTCATAACATACTGTCAATCAGTGATGTTCTGGAGCATCATTCACCAATTACCAAATACCTTACAGAACTAAACGGACAGGTTCACTTCAGAACTCCACAAAATAGGCCCCTGAAAAAAATAACTGAGCAGTGTCTAGTCACAGCTTGGGGGTTTCCTTTTGTTTCTCTTTTTTGTTTTTTTGGTTTTCAGTCCTCAAACAACATGGTGGTCAAGATGCACTGTGGGGTGGCACCTGTGGCTCAAAGAGTAGGGCACCGGCCCCATATACCGGAGGTAGTGGGTTCAAACCTGGCCGCTGCCAAAAAAAAAAAAAAAAGGCACTGTGAAAGGAGGTAGATCTTTTTACAGTGCATTTAATAACAGTGAGCTTAAAAGGTAATATTTCTCTTTGAAATAAATTGTTCCTTACACAGGTGTGTGTGGGTTAAGAGTCGCTGTGTTCTCTACTACGCTGAATTAATGGGGGGAAAGAGCTGCTCCTGCCTTGTTGTGTTCCAGGCTGTAAATGTTAATGAAGTCTTGTTTGACCTCAGGATATCCCAGAAGCTCCTGAGAGACTGATGACAGACACCATTAATGAACCAATCTTGCTGTGTCGATTTCCTGTGGAGATCAAGTCCTTCTACATGCAGCGATGTCCTGAGGATTCCCGGCTTACTGAATCTGTCAGTTTGTGATTCCAAGAGTATTAGTCATTTTGCTTTTTAAGGGGGTGGGGACTGTCATCTGGAATAAGATACAGCTTCTGGCAAATATTTCATTATGTATCTAGAATGACAATATTTAAAGAAATGGGTTTTTCCTCCTCTGATTGGCATTAACATGCTTTGCTAAATTAGAGAGTCTAAACAATATTTGAATTTTGCATGATCGCAGAAGCCTCCCTTGGTTATCAGATCTTTAATTATACTTTCTGTTTAAGCTCCATGTCAGTGTCCTGTCTGACAGCCTGGTGGTAACCATGCTTTTGTTTCTTTTTTTTTTTTTTGCTTATATTTAAAGGTTGATGTCTTGATGCCCAATGTCGGTGAGATTGTGGGAGGTTCAATGCGTATCTGGGATAGTGAAGAACTGCTGGCAGGTTATAAAAGAGAAGGGATTGACCCTGCTCCCTACTACTGGTATACAGATCAGGTAAAAACAAGTCTTAAACACTCTTTAAATTTTTTTCATTGTAATAGTTCTGTGTACATTAAAATTTTTTTTTTTTTTTTTTGGCTGGGGCTAGGTTTGAACCTGCCACCTCCGGTATATGGGGCCGGTGCCCTACTCCTTTGAGCCACAGGTGCTGCTCCGTAACATTAAAATTTTTATGGGCAGTGCCCGTGGCTCAAACGAGTAGGTTGCCATCCCTGTATGCCGGAGGTGGAGGGTTCAAACCCAGCCCTGGCCAAAAACTGCAAAAAAAAAAAAAAAAAAAAAAATTTATAAGGAGAGAATGTAGGGTAATATTTGATACTTGAGCTGTTTTGGGGTTCTTTATTATAATGTGTCATATGACTATTACTAGTTTTGTCTTGGGCAAGTGTCATTTGAAAACCTGTTTAATGGCTAGTCTGGATCATTGCACCTGAGTTTTAAAAAAATAAGTATTAGGGCGGTACCTGTAGCTCAGTGGGTAGGGCGCTGGCCACATGCACCCAGGCTGGCAGGTTTGAATCCGGCCGGGGCCAGCTAGACAACAATGACGACTGCAACGAAAAAATAGCCAAGCATTGTGACAGGTGTCTACAGTCCCAGCTTCTTGGGGGGCTGAGGCAGGAGAAGTGCTTGAGTCCAGGAGTTTGAAGTTGCTGTGATCTGTGACGCTACAACACTCTACCGAGGGCGACATAGTGAGAATCTGTCTCAAAAAAAAGTTATTAGATCTCACCAGTATTTAATACTATCCTTTATTTCCCCTTAGTAAAGAGACACTAACTCAGTTTGAAAGTCTGAAACTCTTCTTTCCAGTGTGGTACTTAATTCCTGGTTTATTTTTCATACCAAGTTATTCCTTTACACATAGTTTATGAAGGTATATATATTACGGGTTTAATTCTTTTTTTTTTTTTTTTTTTTGGTGAGACAGAATCTTACTCTGTTACCCTGAGTAGAGTGCTATGGCATTAGCCTAGTTCATAGCAACCTAAATTCCTGGGGTCAAGTGATCTTCCTATCTCAGCCTCTTGCTTCACTGGGATTACAGGCACCCGCCACAATGCCCAGCTAGATTTTCTATTTTTACTAGAGACAGGGTCTTGCTCTAGCGCAGGCTGGTCTCAAACTCCTGAACTCAGGCAATCCACCTGCCTCAGCCTCCCAGAGTGCTAGGATTACAAGTGTGAGCTATGGTGCCCAGCCTCAGGGTTGAATTCTTTTTTTTTTTTTTTTTTTTTTTGAGACAGAGCCTTAAGCTGTCAACCTGGGTAGGTTGCCGTGGCATCACAGCTCATAGCAACCTCCAGCTCTTGGGCTCAAGTGATTTTCTTGCCTCAGTCTCCCAAGTAGCTAGGACTACAGGCGCCCACCACAATGCCTGGCTATTTCTGGTTGTAGTTGTCATTGTTGTTTGGGAGGCCTGGGCTGGGTTCGAACCCACCAGCTCCCATGTGTGTGACTGGTGCCCTAACTGCTGAGCTACAGGTATCGAGCCAGGGAAATTTGAATATTTTAGAAGAAATTTTAAACTAAGTATTTACTTTTCTCTCCCATTTTTCTTTAAACAGAGGAAATATGGTACCTGTCCTCATGGAGGATATGGCTTGGGCCTGGAACGGTTTTTAACTTGGATCCTGAATAGGTATCACATCCGAGATGTGTGTTTATATCCCCGATTTGTCCAGCGCTGCAGGCCATGACCAATTCCTCCTAAAGTGTGACGGGAAAAATTCAGTTCATGAAAGGAATAACCTGCCTCTTTAAAACAAAGAACAAAAAGTCAGAATCTTCCCCTTTTATTCCGTTGGGGTATAACTGTTTCTGTTCTCTATGCTTTTTATTCCTACTACGCTATAAAGTAGCACAAATTACTTGAAAGTCAAGTGATATTGATAATGCCATCTTAACAAAATGTTCATCACAGAGTTTGGGGGAAATATATGGTAGATACCTCACTAGTTGTGGATCTATTTCAGCATTTTATCCAATTATAGGTTATAATTTGGGGGTCATATACATAATTAAACAGTTTTAAATTATGGTCTAACACATTCCAGCAATGTAATCTTTCTGTCCTTTTAAGTGCAACTGGAATTTTCTAATTTATTTTATTGCATCAGTGAGTTAAAATAAAGTCTTAGGGGGAAATTGGCAATATGGTGTGAAAATCTGCTGGTAATAGAATAGGGTGTAATTCAGAAGTAGATGCTAGAATCAAATGAATGCCAGTCTTTTGCATCAGTTATCAACCTTTACTAAATCTACATAGCTGCTTTTAACTCTGAGGCATACAAATTGATGTGAAAGAATTTGTAAAAATGGAATTTCCTTATAGAATTTGAAGTAAGAGCATAATTTGGGGAGTACTTAATGATTCACAGCATTTCTCTTAGCATTAGTTTAAGCCAAAGGGGCAGACTGATCTTCCTTCTTTCCTGTTAATTCCTAAGTAATTAAGAACAAATAAGTTCAAAAACAATTTGTTGCCAGAATCTTAATAACAACTGTAAGTGGCTATTTGAGTTGCCCCCACCGTGTCCTTAGATCTAATCTGTGCCACCTTATTAGCTCACAGCAGGCTTCTTGAATGGCTTTATTTCACATTTAGTTAATTTCTCTCCCGAATGCATGTGGTGTATTCTCAAGTGGCTGTATTCCCAGCAATCAATAAAGAAACACACATAAAAACTCTCTGCTGGTTTAATTTTCTTCTAGCTGAAGATCTCTATCTCACATTAATTTATGTTTGGTATTTTTTTCCTTTTTATTTTTTATGCTGCATATATGTGAAGTTAGATGTTGCCCACATGTAGTGGTCATTACTAAAGTAACATGGTAATGAAAAGGAATGACCTTTTAAAATTAGGCAAGTAGGGCCAGAAGAAGTGGCTCATGCCTATAATCCTAGCACTCTGGGAGGCCGAGGTGGTAGATTGCCTGAGCTCACAGGTTCAATACCAGCCTGAACCAGTGCCAGACCTCCTTTCTAAAAATACTTGGGCGTTGTAGTGGGTGCCTGTAGTCCCAGCTACTTGGAGGCTGAGGCAGGAGAATTGCTCGAACCCAGGAGTTTGAGGTTGCTATGAGCTATGACACCATGGCACTCTACCCAGGACAACAAGGTGAGATTCTGTCTCAAAAAAAAAAAAAAAGAAAGAACGAAAATTAAGTAAGTGGGTCCTAGTTACTTTTTTTTTTTGTTTTGGAGACAGACTCTCACCTTGTTATTCTAGGTAGAGTGCCATGGCATCATAGCCCACAGCAACCTCAAACTCTTGGGTGCTAATGATCCTCTAGTTTGAGCCTCCCAAGTAGCTGAGACAGACATGCACCATCATGCCCAGCTAGTTTTTTCTATTTTTAGTAGAGGTGGTTAAGCTGCTCTCAAACTCATGAGCTCAAGAGCTCTGCCTGCCTTGGCCTCCTAGAGTGCTAGGATTTTTTTTTTTTTAATTGTTGGGGATTCATTGAGGGTACAAGAAACCAGGTTACACTGATTGCATTTATTAGGTGAAGTCCCTTTTACAATCGTGTCTTGCTCCCCAAAGGTGTGGCACACACCCGGACCCCACCCCTTTCCCTCCTTCCCTCTCTCTGCTCATACTTTCCCTCACCCCTCCTTTCTCTCTCTGCTCTCCCCTTCTCCCACCCCTACCATGTCATTAATTGTCCCAGTGCTAGGATGACGGGCGTGAGCCACTCCACCCAGCCCTAGTTAGATTTTTTAAAATCTTTTTTTGTGTAGTCTATTTGGCCTATATCTTGTATCTTTAAATAAAAAATTCTTGGAAGTATCTGTATGCGCTCTCAGACAAGGCAGAGTAGATCAGAGTTCAAGTGAACAGGTTAGGCTCAATTAGCCTAATTTCGGGGGGGAGGTTTGAGATGGGGTTGGCTCACTCTGGCCCAGGCTGGTTTGCAGTGTTCTGTACCCTCCAACTTCTGGTGTCAAGGCATCTTTCCCCAGACTCCCAAAGTGCTGGGGTTACAGGTGTGAGCCACTGCACCTGACCTAAATTTTAATTAGGTATATTAAAATTAAATTAGGTGTATATTGGTTGAGAATTTTAAAATACTGAAGGAGAGCAAGAATAAGGCAAGGATAAAGAAGTCAAGGTAATTGTGGTTACCTCAGACCAAGAAACAGCATGGTGGGCAGCAAATCTCCCACACACAGAAATGGACTTCATTCCTTTCACTATGTGGTTGGTGCCCTAACCCAGGTGTCACAAATGTTATCCCATGTCCCCAAGTGCCAAGGACTGGCTCACAGACACTCCTGGATTTCAGTTCCTGCTCTCATGCATGTGGGCCCCTTCTCTCTGAACTGTCATCTCATGGCTCATTTCTCCCCAAACCTGTTGATTTTTCACACGAAAACCCCCTTCACCTTTGGACGGGATTGTGTAACTGAACTCATGGATTTGGAGATGAGCAGGAAGCTAATTCAAATTACTTAAACACCAACTTGCCCTCTTAAATGTCCTTTGACCATTCTAGCAATCCACTTTCCCGCCTGTTCTGCTCCCTTCTGCCTTGGTACCTCTAGCAATTCCTAAAAATGTCTTAACACATACAGCAGTTCAATTCATGTGACTTCAAGGGCACATTGGGATCAGGCGAGGACTTGGGCAGCAGGCACCTGGGTCTTACCTAGACCGGCTGGATCTGAACTTAAGGGCCGAAACAGGATGTTTAAAAGCTCCCCAGGCAAGGCTGGTGCAGAGTGAGGTTCAGGCACTAGATAGTTCCATCCTACTTGAAAATCTTGAGCCTCTCAAATGTTTGCTATAGGTTCTCATTGATTTCTGTAGTTGAAATGGGAACACTGGGGCAAGGCGGAGACATTCCATAGCTTGAATTACTTTAAACTGCCTTAAAATCAGTGTTTTTCATCCAGCCCTTCTGGAAAAAAAAGGATAGCATAATGTACAAATACTGTAATTCATAGTATTTGAAAATTGTCAGTTAGATGAGTCTGTTTCTTTCTTTCTTTTCTCTCCCTCCCTCCTTCCCTCCCTTCCTTTCTTCTTTTTTTTTTTTTTTTTTTGTAGAGACAGAGTCTCACTTTATCGCCCTGGGTAGAGTGCCTTGGCGTCACACTGCTCACAGCAAGCTCCAGCTCTTGGGCTTAAGCGATTCTCTTGCCTCAGCCTCCCGAGTAGCTGGGACTACAGGCGCCCGCCACAGCGCCCGGCTATTTTTTTGTTTTGCAGTTCGGCCGAGGCCGGGCTTGAAACCGCCACCTTCGGTATATGGGGCCGGTGCCCTATTCACTGAGCCACAGGAGCCGCCCTCTCTGTTTCTTTTTTGACACAGGGTCTCATGTCGTCACCCTGGGTGCCATGGTGTCATACCTCACAGCAACCTCAAACTCTTGGGCTCAAGCGATCTTGCCACAGCCTCTCAAGTAGGTGGGACTACAGGTGCCCACCACAACACCCAACTATTTTTTTGTTTTTAGAGATGGGGTCCCGCTCTTCCTCAGGCTGGTCTTGAACTTGTGAGCTCAAGCAATTGACCTGTCTCAGCTTCTCAGAGTGCTAGGATTACGGGCGTAAGTCTGCGCCTGGCCATGACTATTTCTTACACTGAAAAGTTTCCTTCTACCCTGTGGACTGGTATGATTATGATTATGTGGACTGATATGATTATTAGGTGAAGAAAATTATTTTTTTTTTTTGAGACAAAGTCTCAAGCTGTCGCCCTAGGTAGAGTGCTGTGGCATCATAGCTCACAGCAGCCTACAACTCTTGGGCTCAAGTGATCCTCTAGCCTCAGTGTTTCTTTTCTTTTCTTTTTTTTGCCTCAGTGTTTCTAATTTTAGTAGAGATGAGGTCTTGATTTTGCTCAGGCTGGTCTTGAACTCATGAGCTCAAACAATCCACCTTGCCTCAGCCTCCCAGAGTGCTAGGATTATAGGCATGAGCCACTGTGCCCAGCCAAGAACATGCGTTTTAAAGAGAATTAGTAATAATACACTTGGTGAGTGGGACAAAGAGCAGTTTCTAGAGTCAATATCAAATTTGTATCCAATATAATGTATTTTTGTATCCAATCTCACAAATGAAGGTATTCAAAAGTGTTAGCTTGGTTAGGTATTTACCTCATTGTTAAATAACCCTGTGTTACTGTATTGCTGTTTCAGATTTAGACATTATCTGTTGCTCTTCTAAGGAAGATTAGAGCTTCCTCCTTTTTCTGTTGCTATCATTCACGAGCACCCTTCTCATCTTCCCATCTTTGCAACTTAAGTAATTTTGGTTGGTGGTGTAGTATGCTATAATTGCTTTTACTTTCTTACTTTTTATTTTCCCTATAACATAATTCTTTTTTTTTTTTTTTTTTTTGAGACACAGTCTCAATATGTCGCCCACAGAGTGCCGTGGGGTCACAGCTAATAGCAACTTAATACTCCTGGGCTCAAGCGCTTCTCTTACCTCAGCCTTCTGAGTAGCTAAGACTACAGGCATGCACCACCACACCTGGCTAATTTTTCTATTTTCTGTAGAGATGGGGTCTCGCTCTTGGTCAGGCTGGTGTGGAATACCTGAACTCAAGCAATCCACCCGCCTCAGCCCCTCAAGAGTGCTAGGGTTACAGGCGTGAGCCACTGCTCCCAGCCAGTTGTTTTATCTTTTTCTTTCTCCAAAGACGTTCAGACATACTGAGTATTTTATCAGTTTTATCTTCCCACGAAAGCCTCTCCTGGAGCCTCTATCTGCTTCAGTCTGAGCTAGTTGCCCTCTAGATTCAGAGACAGTTGTTATCTTGCCATCTTCTTTCACCACCATCCTGTGTATTAACTTGCGCAGCATACAGCCTGTGTCCTTACCCCACGTTCGCTGTTTCTTGGTTTCCCTTCCTTGCTCTGGTGGAGCACATCTATGGTAGTTTCCTAAGAAAGATTCATGGAACATAAATTCATGAAGACCTTGCTTGTCTGAAAATGTTTTTAATCTACCTTCATACCTGAGCCATTTTCCTTACAGAATTTTGCATTAGAGAATGTTTTCCCTCAGAATTTTATAGTTTCTAGCTTCTGGTCTTACTAGAAGAATTCCTAAGCATTCTGATGGGTGGTCCTTTACATGAGTTGTAAAATTTCCTTCTGGAAGCTTGTCTCCGTGTCCCAAAATTTCATGATGGTTTTTCTTAGGTCTAGTTAGCCACTGTGATGGCCAGTTGATGGGCCTTTGGGCCCTTTCTGTTCATTTGTTTTGTTTGTGGGGTTATTTTTTTGTTGTTATTGAGTCAGGGTCTCACTCCATTATCTTCATAGCTCACAGCAACCTCAAACTCCTGGCTCAAATAATCCTGCCTCAGCTTCTCAAGTAGCTGGGACTACAGTAGTATGCCACCACACCAACTCATTATTATTATTATAGAGTTGAAGTCTCGTTATGTTTCCCAGGCTGGTCTCAAACTCCAGGGCTCAAGCTGTCCTCCCGCCTCAGCCTTCCAGTGTGCTGGGCTTATAGCCCTAAGGGACTGCGCCCAGTCTGATGCATCCTTTCAATCTAGAAAGTCACGTTCTTCAGTTGCGAAGAAGTTTCTTACATTGTTTCATTGAATTCTCCTGTCTATCGTTTTTGCTTTCTTTCTATACTTTGTTATTTGGCTATTTTAGGTCATTAAATATGAAATGTTCAATTTTGAATTAAACGTTTATTATAACTCAAACAAGAAGCAGTACAATTAAACAAAGTATGCTCCTACACTACCGACATAGTTTGGCCATCTTAATGGTAGCTTGTATATACCAGCATCAAAGAAGCCTGGAGAGCGAGTGGTGATGAAATCATGAGAGGCACAGCTTGTTGAGAATTGAATATTTTTCCTCACAAGAAGTGGTCCAAAGCCTGGAAGGAGTGGCAGTCAGTTGGTGCAAGTTCTGGTGGATGACAGAGTTTCCAAGTTTAGCTTGTGTTGTTTGTGTGACAGCACTGTCTTGCACGAGGATTGGCCTGTCGGTATTGACCAGTCTTGGCTAGTTGATCTCAAGCATCCTCATCATTTCTTCCAGTTGGTTGCAGTGGACTCCCACTGTAATTGATTGGCCAGGTTTCATGAAGCTGTAGCGGATAATACTGGTGCTGGACCACCAAACAGGCACCGTTAGCTTTTTTTGATATTTGCTTTTGAATTGTGTTTTGGCACTTTATCCTATCATTGAGTTGAATGCTTACAATTGTCAAAAGAATCCATTTTTCATCATACATACCAATATGGTAGAGAAATGGTTCACCTTTATATTGTGACAGCAGAGAGACGCAAGCTTCTAAGCGATTTCTCTCCCAATGCTCAACTTAATTCATACAGAACCCATCTATCCAGTTTCGTTACCTTGCCGATTTGTGTCAAATGGTCCAATATTGCTGGAATAGTAATGTCAAACCTTGCTACTAATTCACAAACAGGTTGAGACAAATTCAGTTCCCCTGCGGCTACCTTGGTCTCAGGTCACCCGTGTGGCTCATTTTCAAGATTAAAATCACCAGAAAGGAACTTGTCAAACATGAAGGCACTGTGCATTCATCAGCTGCTTTCTTCCCAAACACTTCATTGATATTTTGAGCTGTCTGTGCTGCATGAGTTCCATGATAAGCTTCATATTCAAAAATAACATGATTTTTGACTTATCCATTGTTTCACAAAAATTGCCCCCCCAAAATTGAAAGATAATCATGAGGCAAAATGTGCATTTGAAAGAATGAGGATGTACTTTCACAAAACAAAAACAAAAAACCCCAAGAAGTGTCAAAGTGAAATGCCAGAGATATCAACTGTCAAATTTAGCACTTGTGGAAATCGGACATTTCACACTTAACAACCTAATAGATGCCCTCTTCAATTTTCTTATATCTTTTTGCTTTTTAGCTGCTATTTGATTTGTATGGAGGAATTTCCTCAATGCTTCCAGTGAGATTTTCGTCTCTGTTAACTTTAGTAAAATAACTTTTTAAATTCTTACTCTGGTCTCAGAAAGTTCTGTCTTTATTTATTTAGACACAGTCTCACTTTGTCGTTCTCAGTAGGGTACTATGGTGTCATATCTCACAGCAAACTCAAACTTCTGGGCTCAAGAGATCCTCTTGCCTCAGTTTCCCAAGTAGCTGGGACTACAGGCGCCCATCACAGCATCCGGCTATTTTAGAGACGAGTTCTCGCTCTGGCTCAGGTTGGTCTTAAACTCATAAACTCAGGCAATTCACCTGCCTTGGCCTCCCAGAGTGCTAGGATTCCAGGCATGAGACATGGCGGCTGGCTACAAAGTTCCATCTTTATAGTTTGTTCTTCCTTCTTCCTCCTACATCATCCCACTTTCCTCCATATTGGTTTTCTGTGTGTTGTCTGTCTATCCTGTTAGAGGCTTTCCTCACATGTCAGGTGATGCTTGGTTATCTGTGGATAATTCAGAATAGGGGATTACAATGTCCTTGGGATGTCCCGTGTGTGTAGTAGGAGATGTGGGCTTAACGCAGGCTGAGCTGCCCGGGCTGGTTGGTAGGGGCCCCCTGTCAGTTTAGGTCTTCCCTCTTAGGGTGGTTGGGTTTCCTGTGGAGGGAAGAAGGGGCGGAGGGCGAAGTCTCTGCAACTTCCGGTAGTAGAGTCCACTGATCTCTGCTGTCACTTGTGGCCATGCTCTCGGCACTGCAGAGCCCTCTGGACCTCTCCAGGAGCCCAACCCCCTACTGCAGGGCAAGAATCTAGCAGTCTCATTGCTGCTTTAATAGATTTTTTTTTTTTTTTTGAGATGGAGTCTCACTATTTCGCCTTCGATAGAATGCTGTGGCGTCGCGGCCCATAGCAACCTCCAACCCCTGAGCTTAAGCGATTCTCTTGCCTCAGCCTCCCAAGTAGCTGGAACTATAGGCACCTGCCACAATGCCCAGCTATTTTTGTTGTTGTTGCAGTTATCATTGTTGTTTAGCTGGCTAGGTCTGGGTTTGAACCCGCCAGCCTCGTTGCATGTGGCACCATAACCACTGTGCTACAGGTGCTGAGCCTGCTTTAATAGACTTCTGTTTATTTTTAAATTTTATTTTATTTTTTGCAGTTTTGTCCAGGGCTGGGCTTGAACCTTCCACCCCCAGTATATGGGGCCAGCACCCTATACCTTGAGCCACAGGCGCCACCCTTTAATAGACTTTAATCCAACTCATTCTAGCATTTTCTTTTCATTCCCACTTCCAGAGGTACCTGGCTTCTGCCAATCCTGAGCTGCTCAGGGATTCTCTGGTATGACCTGGGGGGTTCTGTTGTATGATCTAGATGGTTCTTGTCTAAGGATTGCCAGCCTAGGATTGGATTTTCTTGGGTCTGCTAAATCAGTAAGCATTTATTCATCTTCCTTCCTGCTTTTAAAATTCCATTGCTGTGGTTCCGGTTTCCCCAGTCTTTTAGGTTTGAGTTTGAAAACAAAATATACCACCATCACCAACAAAACCTCTACTTGATGTTTTCGTGAGGTTTGGGGGAGTGAGAGCAGTCATATCTGTGTCCATCTCTACCCAAAGGTCATTACTTTGAATTTGAGGATAAATCTACAGGCAGTGAGCGTAAGCAAAAAGGAGGAAATGTTCAGTGATGAGCTATAAGGAAGGGTAAATTAGCAAGGAAAGTGATGGGTCTGTAAATAGGGAGAAAAGGCAATAAGTTAGCTAAAAGGTTATAAATGAAATTTAACCAGGCTGTGGAATGGGTAGATAGGCACTATTCTTTGGCTATGTCTGTTTTAAAAAAAGGAAAATGCATTCTGATTTACCTGTGAACCTGAATTCATAGTTGTCTCATAGCTGCTGACAGTGGCTCTAACAAATCTGTGATGCTGGCAACAGGGTCAACTGAGTGAGTGGTGAGTATTGCCACCCTCTTGTTTTGAGATACAGCCTGAAGGGATGCAGCAAACTATGGCTTCAGGGCCAGACATACCTGGGTCCAAACAATGGCTCTGCCCCTTGCTAACTATGTGGCCTCTGGCAAGGCAGGACCTCTGTGACTCTTTCCCTTGTCTGTATAATAGGGTGATACCATGTCTTTCTATTGCAAGGATTAACAACGCCTGGCACTTAATGAATGAAAACCATTACTATTATTCCTTTTCCTGCTGGCTAAATGTAGTTACATCTAAGAAATTTGTCCTGACTTTCCTTATTTTCCTACCTTCTCATGTGTTGCTTATGGTACCCAGTCCAGACACTGAGCCTGCCTACAGGGCTCCCTGTGAGTTGGCCCAGGCCTGCCCCCAGCCTCAGCACTTACCATCCCGAGTCCTCAGGGCTTCCTCTGACTCACCAAACAAGCACCTACAGCGTACATCTTGCTGTGGAATGGTCTTTTTTTTGAGACAGAGTTTCACTTTGTCGCACTCGGTAGAGTGCCATGTTGTCACAGCTCACAGTAACATCAAACTCTTGAGCTCAAGTAATCCCCTTGCCTCAGCCTCCCAGGTAGCTGGAACTACAGGTGCCCACCACAACACCCAGCTATTTTTTAGAGATGGGGTCTTGCTTTGGCTCAGGCTGGTCTGCTGCTCTTTCTACCTACAAGGCCTCAGCTGTCCCTTCTTCCCTGGTTAGCTGGGAAATGATGCTCAGCCCTGGCAGCCTCTCCTTCAGGAGGATGTTCTCTTTTTTTGAGACAGAATCTCACTATGTTGCCCTCAGTAGAGTACCGTGGTGTCACAGCTCACAGGAACCTCAAACTCTTGTGCTCATGTGATTCTCCTGCCTCAGCCTCCCAAGCAGCTGGGACTATAGATGCCTGACACAATGCCCAGCTATTTTATGTTGCAGTTGTCAGTGTTGGTTAGCTGGCCTGGGCCGAGTTGGAACCCACCAGCTTCGGTGTATGTGGCTGGCATCATAACCACTGTGCTACGGCCCCAAACCGAGGGGGATGTTCTGACAGCCGTTCCCTTCCCCTACTGCTGCTGTTTGTGGACGCCAGGACAGACCTCTACACATTTTATTTCTCTTCTTTACTTATGTACCTGCTTCTCTCTACAAGACAGAAGCTTGTGGGCAGGGGTGGTCTTTATCCCTTTTCTTCCCATCCTTTAGTGCCTAACAGTGCATGGCATCTAGGAGGTGCTGAAAAATGATGAATAAGCTGTTAGTTTCAATCATCGCTTCTACATCAACTTCCTTTTGGACAGCTGTACCTCTGTGTCCTACCTGAAACATATCAATGTACTCAGTTAAAAACAAAACAAGATGAAAACAGCTGCCATCAAAAGGTATGGTTACCTTTGTCTCGAACCCCTCTTCTTCTGACTAATGTGCTTCTCATAGCAAGGCTAGAAGACTGGGTTCATTGATTGAATTCTCCTCCCCTGTGGTCTCCTGTGTTCCACTGCCTGCCTGCTCTCGTCCGCTCTACTTCTCCATGTCTTCTGCTCCTTTACCACTCCCCTCCATATCTTCCCCCATGTCCTGTGACCCCTCCCTCTGGTTTGGTCTTCCTACCTCACCCCTCTTACGTTCATATGCCCAGTTATGTCCCTCAGAGCATAGCCCTGAACAGGCTGCATTTCTCCATGACTATCAGTTATGGAGTCCCACGAGCCTGCAAAAGTGTAAGTCCTTAGCACTTCCAGCTGTGGTCTGCAGCCTTCTCTGAATCCCTCTAGGACTTGAGTCTTGCTCTTAGTTAGCATATGCTCTTCTGCCTCCATGAGTCTTCCCCATTCGGCATGTTTCAATCCTACACTTACTGGAAGTTCTAATACTTCCTTGATGAAAAGTGTTCTTTCATCCTCTCAGCCTGAAATCATCTCTTACCTATATCAGGGAAACTCCTGCTCACCTATTGTTCCCCTACTATAAACAGTTTTACCAGATTCATGCAATAGAACCTCCGTAGCTGACCACTTCCCTACAAGGACCACCTCCTTAAGTTGAACTGATTTTCATAGATGAGAGATGCACTGTGTGTACTCAATAGAAGACTGGCCTCTATATATTGACCACCTGTCTAAGTGGTATCTTGATCACTTGGACTGTGACACACAATATTAATGTGCTCCCTATAGCTTGACCAGTTGGGTCCACTCCACACCGAGGGGTAGAAGCTGTTGGCTTTGCTCCTTAGTTGTATCATTTTTTCTTTGGTATAAGTTTTTTTTTTATGTTTTATTATTGGACCAGGCTTAACATGTTGGACCAGGCCTAACACCTTATTGTTTACTATGTGTTGTGGAAAATTCTTTTACTATGTGAAAGTAGAGGCCTACAGTGGAAAAGGAGGAAAATTTCCCTGGACAAGGTAATGCAGCCAGATTAAGCTGGTTCACACAAATGAGGGCAGTTAATATCTGCATCTCTCAGCTGATCATCCAAGAAGTTACTGAAAAATTTGCACGGGAATTCGGGGTGGCAGATTTCCAAGCATTAAGTGGTGGGCTCAGGAAATTTAAACTGTGACACAGACCTCCCAGAAAGTCTTGTGTGGTGAATGCAATGAAGTTCTGGTAGAAGTTGGGGAAGAGTTCATCAAAAAGTTCCTGGACTTCTCCAGAGGTTTCAAAGATGACATCTTTAACATTGACAAGTGAGGACTCTTTCTAGGTGTTGCCTGACAGGAGCCTCATCATGACGGGTGACAAATGTAAGAGGAGAAAACTTTCCAAAGAACATTTCATAGTGCTGCTTTGCACTAGCTCAACTGGAGAGAAACTAAAGCTGATGGTGACTGATAGATCAACAAAGCCAAACACATTCAAGAGCCTGAAGCCCAAAGATCTCCCCATCACTTGGAGATCAAACATATGTGCGTGGATGACTGATGCCCTATTTGAGGAGTGGGTAAGGGATCAATAGACCAAGAAATGAAGAAGAAATGGTTTATTCTACTGACAATAGACAACCGTTCTGGCCACCCACAAGTGAATCATCTCACAAACATGACACCGAAATTTCTGCCTTCAAACACAACCTCAAGAATACAACCTCTTGACCAAGGCATCATCAAAACATTTAAAAGGCACTACAGAACCCAGCACCTGCAGTAGGTCATTACTAAAACACAAACCTGTGATCCACTTGTAGAAGCAACTTCATCAACTGCATAAGTTAATGCTCTGGCTGCTGTCCTCTGGATTAGTTCTGCTTAGAATGAAGTCAGCCGGAAACAATATAGAAGTGTATCAAGAAAGTTAGATTTGTCACAACCCAAGAGCACAATGTTTTGGCCGCATCAGAGAATTCATTCCCCATGGCGGATTCTAAAGGTTTTGTTGCAATGACAGCCTGTAATAAACCTGATCCAGAAGCAATTTTCCAAGTGATACTGACTCAAGTACAAACCAGCATAAAAGTGCATGAAGCAGCTGATTAAGTGGAAGTAGCAAGTGAGGATGACACAGAAATTGCAGAGACTCCCAAAGAAGAGGCTGTCAGGCATCTGATATTGCAGTTGAAGTCCCTCGCTGTAGAGAAATGTCCAGATATGCTGAGTAGTGTAGCTAGTGTTGAGAATGCTTTCTCCCCTCACTTTCTAATGAGAATAAAGAAACAGATCAAGATTGACTCTTTTTTCAGAAAGAATGATTAAACCATGAGAAACAGTAAATGTATTAATTTTGTATGATACTATATATATGATTTTACTGTTTTAATTATGTATAACTTCATCTCTAATAAAAGCTGTACAAGAAAGTAAAATGCATGTATGTATCAGTACAGTAGGCCTAGTTCTTTATGTTGACCACCTCCATATGTTGACCTGTTTATTACAGTCCCTTAGGTGGTCAACTTACAGAGGTTCTTCTTTATAATGATTGTTTTCCCCTAAAATCTTAGCTGAGTGTGACAGGAAAATCTCTGGGCATCAGAATTGGAGGGGCAGGGTAAGAGAGGGTCTTAAAGGCAGAGCTGGAAGGTTAGGGATTGGGGAAGGGAGATAATTGATCCCAGATAAAGGCTCCAAGGAGCCTCTTACAGCTTCTTTTGAGTATAACATTCATATAGAAAAAGAGATACAGCATATATGTGCAACTCCATGGGTTTTCACAAAGTGAGCTTCTCCTCAGGCCCCTGAATGCCCTGGTGGAACTGGAAAGTGGAGCTGGGACCAGACTCTGTATGAAGCAGGGCCTCGGAGTCTGGGCCCTTCTGTGACAAGGAATCCACAAACTGATTCTCGAGCCCAGAGAAAGAGAAGGAAGCTTGCCACCTTCCCTGGGCTCTGGGTAGAGAATAAAAGCTTCCCAGGAATAGTCACCTTTCTGGCTGTGAATTTCTATAGCTGCAAGGAGCAGGATTATCAGCTGAGAAATTAACACAAACCTTGTCTAAGACTGGGGAGCCCTCTGGGTGTGGCAGAAGCAAACCAGAAACACCCCTTAGGGACTCTGACCACTCAGGGAGCAGAGTATTCTGTGGAAATAACTTTTCTTGCTGGGTATGAGCTCAAAACAAAACTCATGGGAGAAAATGAGCGCATTTAGTTTTAATACCAGTTCAGGAGCTCCAGTTCTTTTTGCACCCCACAGAGTGAACCTCCTGAAACTTAAGTCACATCCCTCTGCTAGACAGATCACTTGGGAGATTCAAGGTCTTTCCTTACCAACAAAGTCATCAGTCAGCCCTGGTTTCCCTGCTCTGCTCAACCCATGGGGTCTCCCTGCTGATTCTTAATAGCCTGTTACGGGTTGAATTGTATCTCCTTCCCCAAAAGATATGTTGACATACTCTAAGTTACCTTTAAATGTGACTTTATTTGGAAATAGGGTTGTTGCAGATGCAATCAGGTAAAGGTGAGGTTACAGGATGGGGCTTTTAATCCAATATGACCAATGTCCTTAGGGGCGGATGGCATGTGATGGCAAAGGCAGAGGTTGGGGTGAGGGATCTGCAAACCACCAGCAGAAGCTAGAGAGGCAAAGAAGACCCTCCCATGCTGATTTCAAAGGGAGCACGGCCCTGCTGACATCAGTGATTTGGGGTTTGTAGTTTCAGAACTGGAAGATGACAAATTTCAGTGCCTAGTTTGTACTAGTACTAGAAAGTACTAGTTTGTAGTACTTTCTTACAGCAGCCCTGGGAAACAGAGAAAAGCCTCAAATGTGTTCCAGCACCTACTGGTTCCTTTGTTCGAAAAACCCTTCCCTAGACAACGCCCCTCCCTCCCCACAGGTCCCCACTTAAATGCCACGTGTGTCTTACCAAAGGAGCAGCCCCCACCTCTCTCCATTCCTTTACCACCCTTTATTGATTCCCTAGCCATCCCTGACGTTATGTTATCTTTTATCTTTGTCGTGAAAAGAGCATCTGCCTTGCCTTCCAGTGAGTGACTGCCATGACAGTGGAGACTGTCCAATTTGCTGCTGAGTGCCCAGTGCCCGTCACATGACTGACACAGAGTGGATTTTCTATGCATATCTGTTTCAGAAATAAATGAGCTACTTGAAAGCACAGTTGGTTTTTGTTTTTTTTTCTAGTTCATTCTTTTATCCTCCACATTCCTGATAGATGCTCATAGTAGATGGTCAGTAAATTTGTACTGATGGATTAATAAGCTTGTCACCACCAGAGGGCTGAAGGCTCTGTGTGCTTAAGAAGCATAAGTGAAGGCTCGGCGCCTGTGGCTCAACAGGCTAAGGCACCAGCCATGTACACCTGAGCTCGTGGGTTCGACCAGTCTGGACCTGCCAAACAACAATGGTGGCTGCAACCAAAAAATGGCTGGGCGTTGTGGCGGGCGCCTGTAGTCCCAGCTACTTGGGAGGCAGAGGCAGGAGACTCGCTTGAGCCCAGGAATTGGAGGTTGCTGTGAGCTGTGATGCCACAGCGCTCTACCTAGTGTGACAGCTTTGAGGCTCTGTCTCAAAAAAAAAAAAAAAAAAAAAAAAAAAAGCATAAGTCAAAATGCACATCATGATGGCCTAGATTTGGTGGCCTCTTTGTTGTAAAACGATTGTGGGAACAATCGATCAGATTTCTCTGGGTAATCATTATGCTTCACCATTTGTCACATGAAGCCACTGTTTTTCTTCCACTATGTTTCCCCTTATGGCCCCCCTTCCTTTCGTTCTTTTTTCTGATTAAGGAATCAGAATTGAATTATCTAAATTTAGTTTGTGTAGCTCAGAGGTGCCAATCATGGCAAGTAATGAATTAGGGGATTTTTTTCCCCTTCCCTAAAGCAGTGAGCTGAAACCAACAAATTCATTTTATTTAGGCCTACAGGCTGAACGCAGAGTATTTGTGACAGGTGAGTGCTTTATTCACTAATTAAGTCACCAGGCCTCAGATAAACCCTCTCCCAATGTGATGGGAGGCTTATCTGAGTCAGCCCAGAGACTGTGAATTTTTAACCTCCTGTTTGCTAATGGAATTGGTATATAATTTTGTTAAAAATATATAATCCAGGGGAAAAATGCATATATATATATATATATGGATCTCATATAGTTCTGCAAATTTCTTTAACCTTTCAAGATGTTTTATGGTAAACCTGTATTTAGAGTTCACAATTTCTGGTGAAGGACAATATTTTCTATTTAGTTCTGAAACAAAAATGTAAAGCACATTTCATCTGCTTTTATAAGAATGTAAATACTCATTAGAAGATTGTTATATTTGAGATTTGGAAGAAATAAGCCATCAATAAGGAATAACAACTGTTAGGCTACTCTATATTCAGTTATAACCTGAGTCCTTAATATGTGCATCAGGAGGTTTCATACACTAGGAATTCTGAATGAGTATTTTTAAGTCAGTAAAAATGAAAGGACAAGGACTACAATGAATGAAATGTTGTTAACTCATTTTTTAAAACATAATGTTGACGTATTTAATGAAGCATGTTTTTCTGGACAGATGCAAATTTAACCCATCCCAACCATTGATTTTGTAATGGTGAGATATGGCACCTTTATGCCTTGTCACTAATCATCAGCATTTCCCTGGGAGAGGCCAGAAGCCCCTGTTATCTCCACCTAGCAGGTGGGGTCTGGCACCCAGGATGGAGGGGCGACTTATCTAGGGCCTCCCAGAGGGGCTTGAAAAAAATCCACATAGCTCAGACACCTAAAACACCTGGCATTTTCTTACTCACTCACCTTGTCTACACTTCTTCCAGCACAGCATTTCAAGAGGCAACCCTTTTTATGTGGTTTCTTTAGAAGAAATAGTTTCAGGCTATAGGTAGAGAAGTATATTATTCATACTTCATAACAATCACTTCTTTAAAGGGCAACTTAAAATAAATATGATTTGTGTTTTAAGGGTAGAGAATTAGCCAAATGTATAGAAAAGCAGTTTGATAACTGGAGCAGGTTTATCGTCCTTTTTTCAGAGAGCATCTCCTGCTTGGATTTGAGTGTTGAATAGATTACAGGAAAGACAATCCATTTAATCTGACACTTGACACTGAGCTTATAACCACAAGGAGCACTAACTTTGATAATAAACTATTGTAATCAATCGCATAAATTATAGCTACAGAAAACTGGTTTTCAACTCAACCTAGACTCCATTTTACCAGAATGTTCCCTTCATGCTTCTGTCCAAATATCAGTGAGGACTTCTCTGATCCACCTGTTTTAAATGGCGTTAGCCCCTCCGCCACCCCTTACTTCGCTTCGTTCTTCTAACTCTCATCAAGCAGAATACTGTATATTGTTATTATATCCCGCGTCTCCCCTAACTCTTCACTTTAGCCTCTCCCACCCAGGTCCGCTCTGTCCCCTAATGTTTTCCCAGTCCACATAATAGGTGCTCTGTATTTGTTCAGTGAATGTATGATGCTCCAGACCTTTCTGTACCGAGGGCTACTCTTGAGTTCCACAGGGCATTGAACAGATACAGGCAGTGTGGGCTAGTGGGGATGCGGAATGTAGGAATGGCTAGGAATGAGGGGGGCACGCCACCATGCTGTCTCTGTGTGTCACACTGGCGCAGCACAGGCTTCTGAATTGGGAAGGTAATGCTATGTTCACCATACTATCCCGCCAAGAAATGTCTTTGCCAGATTGGCCTTCGCTTTTCCTAGTAATCTCACGTTGTTAAGTATACTCACTTTCTGGTCTCACCTGTCTAACTTTGCTACACAGAGAAGCTGCAGAGAAACTGAACGATAACATATGCGTCTTACATAAAATAATCCACGTTTTCTTCTGAAAGCAAAACAAAACAGGATGTGCACACTTGCCAGGTCACTAGGTAGGCAAACTGGAGAACTGAGGCAAAAAGCATCCTTATATCTAAGTAATATAAACGAAGCGTCTAATTCTTTGCTGAAGGCCGGGCGCAGTGGCTCACTCCTGTAATCCTAACGTTCTGGGAGGCCCAGCCGGTGGATTGCTTGACCTCAGGAGTTAGAGACCAGCCTGAGCAAGAGCGAGACCCTCCCATCTCTAAAAAGAGCTGGGCATTGTAGCGGGCACCTGTAGTCCCAGCTATCAGGGAGACTGTGGCAAGAGAATCACATGACCTCAAGAGTTTGGGGCTGCGATGAGCTATGACGCCGTGGTACTCTACCAAGGGCGACAAAGTGAGACTCTGTCTCAAAAAAAAAAAAGACAAGAAAGTTCTTTGCTGAGTCATAGCTGCGGTCCCTGCCTGCCAGGTTGGCAAACGAAACCAGGGCATCCGTTCAGTGCAACCAGGAATCCAGCAGCTCTGGCAGGCCCGGGGACGGTGGAGAGGAGGTCTCCCTGGCGGGGCTCGCCCGGGCAGTGTCCCGGGGCGGGGCGGACTCTCCACGAGGGGTGTGTCCGCAGATGGCCCCGCCCCCCGAGTCCTGTCCCCGAGTGCCAAGCGGCTACGGCGAATGAGAGGGCGCGGCGAGAGTGGGGGTGGGGGTGGGACGGAGCGAGAGCCGGCGGCTGGAGACCAGGAGGTGGGCGCTCCCGGCTTGCTGTCAGCTGCGCGGACACTCGATCACGCCGCCGCAGGAGGAGCCCGGGACTCGGACCGCGGCTGCCCCGGTAATGCTTTCAGTCGGCACCAACATGGCTGCGGCTCTGCGCGCCGCGGGCGCCCTGCTCCGGGATCGGCGTAAGTGGGGCTGTGGTGGCCGCCTCCGGGGTCTCTGCGACGGCAGGGACGCTCGGGCCTGCGGGATTCCGGGAGCCGCAAGTGGGCTGCGTGGGTAGCCGCGGGCAGAAGGGCGGGTGGCTTAGCGGAGAGCGGACGGGGACCGGGACTGGCCCTCCCCCGGGAGGAGCGAGCGGGAGCACCCAGGGCCTCGGACCCGGAGGCCACCGGGAGGGCGCCGGGAGTGCGGGAGGCGAGAGTTCAAGTCCTGTAGGTCAGCTAGATGGGCGTGGACAGTGGCTGCATTTATTCAGTCTTGGCTGTCACCTGCAATAACAGGACCCTGGAGATGATGTAAGCCTTACATTGCAAGGGAAGGTATGTTAAGGGCCTGCCGCAGCAGAGAGTACGGTAAGGAAGGCTAGTCATCCTCACTACCGTGGGCATAGCATCACTCACTCCTCCTTGGAGGTAGGACCCACCTGGGATAGTGATTTCTAGAGATATTTGGAGAACAAATGAGACCTACCAACAGCCTCACACACTTCTTATGTGAACTGTAAATATAGTTTGTGTTCATAGGATGAGCGGATGGGACTCTGGGCCAGACACACCTGGCTGAGTTGGCATTTCCAACTGTGACACCTTGAGCAAGGCACCCAGCCTTCGCTCGAGGTTTGGTAAATGTTGCAAAAGGAGAAAAGTAATACCTTTTAGGCTTGCCATAGAGATTGGCAGGATATAGGTGAAGCCACTAGCACTCAGTAGGTTCATAGAGATCCCGAAAATGTTGAATTATTAATGTAAAAGATAGCCACATAAGATGTCTATTTACTGCATTTGAACAGTGACTGGACACAATTAGTTCCCCAATTCAACAGTCTGGCATCTACTTAGTGGGAATGGAGAGATTCCACTCTGAACCTGCCTATCTCATTACAGGTGCCTTTGTTAGGAAAGTGATCGGTATACAATGAGGAGACCTTGCTAAGGACACGGTGGGATGAAATGTGTTTTGTTTTAAGAAGCAGCGGCAGGGCCAGAATGGGGGTTGAAAGAAGTATTGAATTAATCTTTTTTTTATCGACTTTTCTGTGGCAAATAAAGTCTGACAGGCTGTAGATTTTCCTGAGGTCATGGGAGAAGATGTGAAACTTTAAATTATTCATTTTCTAGGTTATTAGTGGAAGGGTTCAGAAACCATGGCAGAAGTAGATTCGAAGTCCATTTGTGTTACAGACTCTGATTTTAGGGAGTAGTTACAGTACATACTTTAATCATTTCGGTTAATGGGAAAGGATAAACATTATCTGGATTGGAAAACAAAAAGTAGTTATTTCTGAAAATGATCCTGACAGTAAAAGTGGGAAAACAAAGTTTTGTGCTCTGTGTGTTTAGTATATTACAGGACTAATAAGAAACTTCTTGGGGTATGCCCTGTACTATTTACCTATCTATCTGATTAGTGTTTTTCTTTGTGCCTTTGTCTTTGCAAACTTTTTACACTGAGCATATATATTTTTTGAAATTAGAAAAAAATTGCTAGCATAATAAAAACAATGTTAGTTTAAGTAATAAAAGGCATTAGAACATTTTGGCACTGCACTAGAAAATAGCATTTTTTTTTAAGCAAACCCTCTCATTTTTATTAATAGCCTTAATATAGAACCTTCTTTCCTTTTTCCTTTTTTTTTTGGTGGGGGGGCAGAGTTTTACTTTGTCCCCCTTGGTAGAGTGCCATGGCATTATAGCTCACAGCAAGCAACCTCAAACTCTTGGGCTCAAGTGATTCTCTTGCCTGAGCCTCCCCTGCAGCTGGGACTATAGGTGCCCACTACACACCCAGCTCTTTTTTTTTTTTTTTTTTTTCATTTGGGACTTCTTTTCAGGGTCTTGCTGTTGCTCAGGCTGGTCTTGAACTTGTGAGCTCAGGCAATCCACTGCCGTGGCCTCCCAGAGTGCTAGGATTATAGGCATGAGCCACCTCGCCTGGCTGTTGTTAATTTTTTATTTATTTAATTATTTTTAAATATATACTTTTTATTTATTTATTTATTTATTTTTTGTTGAAGTTTGGCCAGGGCTGGGTTTGAACCCACCACCCTGAGCCACAGGTGCTGCACAGTTGTTGTTAATTTATAAATGGTACATGTTTTTATAACTACTTTTGAAATAATTCTTATCTCCCATGTGATAGTAAAGGGCTCCATTATATACTTACATGTTTGTATACCTTGCCTCTACCCTCCTCTACCCCATTCCCAAGCATTCAAAATATTAAAATAGCTGAGCAAGGTGGCTCTTGCCTGTAATCCTAGCACTCTGGGAGTTGGTGGCAAGTGAGATGCTTGAGCTCAGGAATTTAAGACGGCTTGAGGTAGAGTGAGACCCTGTCTATAACAATAGTTGGGTATTGTGGTGGCCACCAATAGTCCCAGCTACTTGGGAGGCTTAGGCAAGAGGATCACTTGAGCCCAAGAGTTTGAGATTGCTGTGAGCTATCATACCATGGCACTCTACCAAGGGTGACAAAGTGTGACTCTGTCTCAAAAAAAATATTAAAATAATTTGGTTTTTAACTTCTTAAGGAGCAAGTATTAAATGATCACCTGTTGGGTTTTTCCAGCAGTTATGAAGTTACTTGGTTTTTGTTTTGTTTTTATACATAGGGTCTTGCTTTGTTGCCCAGTCTGGTCTCAAATTCCTGAACTCAAGTTATCCTTCTACTTCAGCCTCTTGAGTAGCTGGGAGTATGGATGTAGGCTACCACAGGAGTTAGGAAATCAGGAAGTTTTGTTTTTTTACATCATCTTTTTCTTTTCTGCATTTCCCTCAAATTGAGAACTTTTATTATTTTTTATTTTAGAACTCCATGTAAGGAGTGGGGACAGAATTATTTGGCCTTAGTTCATAAGTGGCCAAGTCTATACTATTGAATATTCTTAACCTCTTTGCTTACTCACAGACACTGTTCTTTGAGCTGGACATATTTTTTTCTCCCCGTCATCACAGCTGCCCTGCAAGGTTAGTCTTATCACCATTTTACAGATGAGAAAAGGGAGGCTCCTATGAGCTGCACAAGCCGAGCCATACTGCTTTTTGATCCTGTGCTCAGATCTCTCTGGCTCTAGAACACATACTCTCCATGCTACACAATGCTGCCTGTTTAGCTTTTTCAGGAGTCTCAAGTGGTCCTTTGACACACACTAATCATTTGGTAGGAGCTCTTCATTTTTCCAGAAACTTTAGATCATTAGGGGAGAGGAGTGTTTTAGAGAAGCCCTGGAGGGGTGGATATATCATCCCTAAGTCCTGAGTGGAAAGGTTCCCTTATTAATAGCATCACCCTTCTCTCTTAGAATTTGGTCAACCATGGAGAAGAGAATTGTGTAAGTAGAGGACATGGCGATAGTTAAGCAGCTTGAAAAGCTACTGGTTCCCACATTGGACTAAGAAGTACTGATGTACTAGTTGGAGAATCTAGTTTCTCCTCAACTTTTTCCTCCTTCCTTTTTTTTTTTTTTTTTAAGGCCTAAAAGAGGATATGTTATTTTATTATAGGTTGAGTATCCCTTATCTGAAGTGCTTGGGACTAGAAGTTTCAGATTTCAGATTCTTTTTCCTTCCTTCCTTTCCTTTCTTTTTTCTTTTCTTTCTTTTCTTTTTTTCTTTCTCCCCTCCCCTCCCCTTCCCTTAGGTTTCAACAGAGTCTCACTCTGTTGCTCCAGGCTAGAGTGCCATGGCATCAGTTTAGCTCACAGCAACCTCAAACTCTGGGTTCAAACCATGCTTCTGCCTCTGGCTCCTGACTAGCTAGGACTACAGGTGCCAGCCATAAGGCCTGGCCAATTTTTCTATTCATTTAGTAGAGACAGGGTTTCACCCTTGTTTACACTAGTCTGGAACTCCTGAACTTAAGGGTTCCGCCTGTCACAACCTTCCAGAGTGCTAGGATTTTTTTTTTTTTTTTTGAGACTGAGTCTCACTTTGTCGTGCTAAGTAGAGTGCTGTGGCATCATAGCTCATAGTAACCTCAAACTCTCAGGCTCAAGTGATTCTCTTGTCTCCCAAGTGATTCTCTTGTCAGCCTCCCAAGTAGCTGGTTCCACAGGTGCCTGCCACAACACCAGCTATTTTGAGACAAGGTCTTGCTCTGGCTCAGGCTGATCTCAAACCTGTAAGCTCAGGTGATCCACCCACCTTGGCCTCCCAGAGTGCTAGGATGACAGGCATGAGCCACCACACTCAGCCCTAGAGAGTGTTAGGATTATAGGCATCAGCCACCACACATGGCTTTAGATCACTGGTTCTCAACCTTCCTAAAGCCGTGGCCCTTTAATACAGTTCCTGTGGGTTGCGACCCACAGTTTGAGAACCGCTGCTTTAGATTGGTTTTAGGATTTTTTTTTTTTTTTTTGGCCGGGGCCGGGTGTGAACCTGCCACCCTTGGTATATCCTACTCCTTGAGCCACAGGCGCCGCCCTGGTTTTAGGATTTGGAATACACTTACAGGTTGAACATTTTAAATCCCAAAATTCAAAATCTGAACTGCCCCAGTGAGCATTTCCTTTGAGTGTCATGTCAGTGCACAAAAGTTTCAGATTTTGGACATTTCAGATTTTAGATTTTTCTATTTGGGATCTGCAACCTGTACCAGCAAGCCAGTCATGGAATGCTAAAGTTTTATTCTCATACCCCATGGAGTCTGATACAATCTCATTCTTTTTAGCAATTGGGGACATTGCAGCATGATTAAGAACCTAGTTATATCTCATCACGTAGATCATGTAGTTCAGAATTAAACTTATCTAAAATAAGGAAGGAGATGTGAGTTGGTTTGAGACTTCTTTGAGATGTCGTCTTCTTTTTTTTTTTTTCTTTCAGAGTCTCACTGGGCCCCCCTGGGTAGAATGCCATGGTGTCATAGCTCACAGCAACCTCAAACTCTTGGGCTCAAGTGAGCCTCTTGCCTTAGTCTCCTAAGTATCTGGGACTACAGGTGCCCACCACAATGCCCAGCTAGTTTTTCTATTTTTATTAGAGATGGGGGTCTTACTTTGTTCAGGCTGGTCTCCAACTCCTAAGCTTAAGCAATCCACCTGCCTCAGCTTCCCACAGTGCTATAATTACAGGAGTAAGCCATTACACCTGGCTGGTTTGTGACTTTGGAGTGGAATGAATTTTTTTATGTCAATCTTTGCACTTTAAGCAGGTAAAGATTATTATGCACAGAATAATCAGAATAATCTGATTCTGTTGGGAATGTGCACAATCTGCATAGTTGGAAATCTAAGTGGCCTTGAGAGCTCATTCTTTTTTTTTTTGAGACAGAGTCTCATTATGCCACCATTGGTAGAGTGCTGTGGCATCACAGCATACAGCAACCTCACACTCTTGAGCTTAAGCGATTCTTTTGCCTCAGCCTCCCGAGTAGCTGGGACTACAGGTGCCCACCACCATGCCTGGCTATTTTTTGGTTGTAGTTGTCATTGTTGTTTGGCAGGCCCGGGCTGGTTTCAACCTGCCAGCTCCGGTATATGTGGCTGGTGCTCTAGCTGCTGAGCTACAGGCGCCAAGCTGCGATCTCATTCTTTTATGTTTTATAGACATATTAAAAATTAGAGCAGGTGTAGTCTCTAACCTCTAGAAACGTACAAGTGAAGCTAATGCCAGCACTAATCTTATGGCAGACAGTGTAGAATATTTCACTTCTCTGCTTTAATCCTCCCAAGTACCCTTAAAAAGACATTTTTTTTTGAGTCTGAATCTCACTGTCACACTTGGTAGAGTGCCATGGCATCGTAGCTCAAACTCTTGGGTTCAAGTAATCTAGCTTTAGTCTCCCAAGTAGCTGGGACTATCGGCTCTGGCCACGATGCCGGGCTATCTTCTAAGTATCCTAATAGCAACCTCTTGTCATTTTACAGCTTAGAAAACTAGACCTCAGGAAGATAATAACCTAGCCCCAGGTCACACTGCTAGTTAGTCACAGAGCTGGATTCAGAGTAAGGTCCGCTTGGTCAGCAGCGTGAATCCCTCTCCCTCGACATGTTTGCCTCCTCTAAGAGAGTAATTGCAAGCTGATTTCTAACCTGCTGATTCAAGAATGGGGAAGGAGGTCATGTGTACCGCAAGGGGCATGGTAGTAAACTCATTGCCATCCTCAATACCTGCTGTGGAGCTTCAGTTTCATTTCACTGGATGTTTAGGGACCAATTCTCTTCATAGGACAACTGGGTATGGCACAGGGACTCTTCAATTCAAGTGGCTTCTCCACACCTGTAAGTATAATAAGTGTTATGGGGCCCAGGACAAGTGTATACATGGAGGCATTTATGTCACACGTGGGACAGCAAGTTAACAGGTTTCCAAACATATTCTGTCCTCCTACATTGACAAATAGACCTTTATAATGACCTGGAAGGATGAGCTCTCAGACTTTCCAGAGCACCTGTATAAATGTAGAGGCCTTGGGGCGGTCGCCCCTGACGCACTGGTTTTCCTCCTCCTCTCCCCACCACCGGCTCTTTCTCGCCTTGTGAAGGGACAGGTGCGCGCACGCATGCGCACACGCACGCACGCACGCACGCACGCACGCGCGCAACGCTCCGGTCTTCGCGCCTCAGCCTTGTTCTTGACGCTGCTCTGAGGGAGTTGGCAGCGGTTCAGGTCAAGAATCGGTGACACTGATGGCGTAATCTGCCCTCAGGATGAATTTAGAGAAGAGTCCTCTGCAGACCCTGGAAGTGGACGTGGGGCGTCAGTGACAGGGAATTCTGGGGCGCTGGCATGTGGGGCGTGGACACTGGGGAGGCTTGATTTTTTGGCGTGGGATGGGGTGCCGGGGGAGGAGAGCCAGAGAGGCCCCAGAAAACAGGCCCCCGTCAGCATCCAGGGCAGCCCTGGGGTTCTCGGTGACGGACTGGGAGAGATGTGCAGAGGGTTGAGAACTGGCTGGGTTTCTTCTCCCTTTTCCGCGAGCAGCGTGCTGCTGGCAGTGATGTTCTCAACATGCCGTGCTTCCCACGGGCGATCACTGCAAAATCTGGCCGGGCACTGTGTGTAGTTCTAGGCCTCCCTGCAGCCTCACACGCCGTCCCAGGGACGACCCCCACCCCCAGGCCCTGCCTGCAGAGAAACGCCGAGACAGTCATCTCTGCCGCCGCCGCAGCTCTTTACATTTTAAAGCCAGGAATTACGCTCTGAGAACACTCTTCAAAAAAAAATTCCTTCCCATTGGATTTCATGCTAGCATTTTAATTTTGCCGCAGTGGTGTACAGCAGCGTCAGGGCCTGCCAGCCATGGATGTGCCAGTCGGGCGCAGCAGCTGCCATCGCCGCCGCAGGAGCAGCCCGTTATGCCAAGAGTGCCAGTCCTCGAGTTCAGCCGGAGCAGAGGTACGAAGCTAATGTCAGGGGCAAGTCAGAATTTCTCTTACTGAGGCAAACACCAGTGGTTAGGGTTGCCTGGAAGAAAAGATGCTGGGAAAACCTAGTACATAGGTGTAGTTATTGTCTTGGTTTCCTGTTAAACCACAAAGTTTACTCCTCTCACTGTCTCCTTCCCTCTGCCCCACAACAGGGCTTTGTTAAATGACACACATAGTTGAGTATAGACAGTCTGCAAATCATGTAAGAATTTGGTTCTGGAATATGTCACGTAACACAAATTATATATGTGCAGCAAATGTATTTATGAACCTAACACAATTAGGCCTGTGAAATGTATGTTCTGTACAGAATGGAGAATGATCCACCTGGCTCTGCCTGTAGCACAGTGGTTATGTAGCCAGTGACATACACCGAGGGTAGATGGTTCGAACCCGGCCCAGGCTAGCTAAACAACTATAACAAGAAAATAGCTGGGTGTTGTTGTGGGCGCATATAGTCCCAGCTACTCGGGAAGCTGAGGCAAGAGAATTGCTTAAGCCTAAGATTTGGAGGTGGCACTCTACTGAGGACCACATAGTGAGACTCTGTCTCAAAAAAAAAAAAAAAGGATGATTCTCCAAGAGTTTTTTTTTTTGTAGAGACAGAGTCTCACTTTATCGCCCTGGGTAGAGTGCTGTGGCGTCACACTGCTCACCGCACGCTCCAGCTCTTGGGCTTAAGCGATTCTCTGGCCTCAGCCTCCCGAGTAGCTGGGACTACAGGCGCCCACCACAGCGCCCGGCTATTTTTTTTTTTTGTTTTGCAGTTCAGCCGAGGCCGGGCTTGAACCCGCCACCTTCGGTATATGGGGCCGGCGCCCTACTCGCTGAGCCACAGGAGCCGCCCCAAAGTACTTATTTTTGAGGGAGAACTTATCTACTTCTATC
>CAUYON010089631.1:0-46600 GCA_963573935.1 Arctocebus calabarensis | reverse complement strand
CCCGATCTCTGTGTCTCACCAGTTGCCCATCCACTCCAATAGTTCACACGGGGAAAGATCCAGAGCTCCCACCCTCTCACCTGCTGACCTGGGAGAGATGGGCTATAGGACCGTCTCCGCCGCCATCTTCCTCCACCTCCTCCTTTTTGCATTTTTTTTGATGTGTTGTTGCACTTGGTTTGCTAATATTTTATTGAAGATTTTTGCACCAATGTTTACCAGAGAAATGGGCCTATAGTTTTCAAGGTGACATTAGTAGTTTTATAAAATGTGTTTTATAAAATGTGAAATCTTTTGACTAGCTCTATTTTCCAGAAAAGTTTAAAATGTATTGGTATTAATTCTTCTTTGGTATGAATTCTACTATTTGGTAGAATTTAGCTGAACAGCTATCTCTGGTCCTGGGGCTTGAGCACAGGCTCACTCCCCAGGGCACAAGGAAATGCAGCTTTTCCAGCATCAGGGCCCAGGGGGCCAGAGTGTAGCTATGTTCCTCCCTGGGTGGTGGGGTGCAGTATTGTCATGGCTCCTGGGGATCAGGAGTACATCAGGGGCTTGGGTCCTGGGGAGCAGAGCGGAGCTGACTTCAGGATCCAAAACCAGCAGAGCACAGCAGAGGCACCATGAAGGACCCTGAAGTGGAAACTTTGGATCCTGGGACAGTGGAACAAGATAGCACCCAGTTGCTCAAGATAGTACCCTCCCCTTCTGCTGGTACTCTGGCACCGTGGCTGGGGCCCCAGGGGCAGGGAAAGGCAGATGTCTCAGTAGCTGAGCCTGCAGGGGCCTAACCTAGTTCTAGGTAGGAAAAGTATGGTGGCCTGGAAACAGGATGACACATTATCTGACCCAAGTTCTGATTCCCTGGGACCCAAGGTACTGCATCTGCTCAGCCTCAGAAAGTACAGCCACAAACGTGGTCAGCAGAGCTTCTGGATCCCTGGGCGTGGAGCACCACACCAGCTGAGGAATGCGGAGTGCCACTGCTTTGGTATGCCAGGAGTCAGAACCCTGGAGCGCAGGGGTGCAGAGGAGCATACCCTGGTGCTCCAGCGTGGAGGAGACCTCAAGTCCCCAGGTGGCAGACTGCTACTTTGGCTGTGGCACCAGCGGCCATAACTGCCACATAGTCTGTGGCTCTGGATCCCCAGGGCAATGGCACCCCTTTAGCGCTGCCCTTAAGGGAGTGTGCCCCACTGAGAGGGATGGGCAGGGGTGGAAAGGCTCTATGGTTGGCCCTATGGGACATAAGCAGCTCTACTGGAAAATGGGTGCTGTACACGGCAGCTGAGTGGAGGGAGAAACGACTACTCACCCCTAGAGCAGGACACACACCAGCAGTGGCTTCAGTTCCAAGATGGTGCAGCACAGGGCAGCACCCACCCTGAGAGGTCCCCTTTGCTCTACATACCTTAGAATGTGCCCTCTGGGGAGCCCGAGAGCACTGCAGGAGTCTCCAGCAGCAAAGCCTGCAAGTGTCTGTGGTGGAGAGGGGTGCTGGGGACCTCTTCCTTACCTTTCTTCCATGGGGAGAAGTAATTCCTGGTTCCCAGCTGACCTTGAACGGGGACCTGGTGGGGCCATGGGGGGTGTTTCTTCTTCATGCAGCCCATCTTGTGTTTCTGTGCCTAATAACAGCCCTTGCTGCTTCCGTGTGGTTCTTCAACACTCTCCTTCAGTTATCTCGATCGAAAAGTAGTTGTTTATTTGTTGTGTGAGTTTTTTTGAGGGGGCTGTGCTGGGAACACCTTGTAGATATCCTTCAACTCATTTTTAATGGTAGGAGAAGGGTGCCTCCCCTTTTGCTGGTACTCTAAGCAAAGGATTTGCCTTCTTATTACATAACCCATCACTGTTTCCACAAAATTGTAATTTTGTGAGGACCAAGGCTCCGTCTGTCTTGATCCCAGTGTGGTCCAGGGCCGGCACAATGCCTGAGCCCAAATGGGTTCTTAATGTCTGATGAAAGAAGCAAACAAACAGTGACTGAGTGGAAGGATAGAGAGAGAGAGAGAGAGAGAGAGAGAGAGAGAGAGAGAATGAGGAAAAGAAGATAAAGTAATGGGGAGGAAAACAAGGATAGAAGAAAAAGATGGGAGACAGGAAGGGCAGAAGAAAGTAAAACCACTCAGTTACTCTCTTTAGTTTTGCTGTAGGTTCAGAGAGAGCTGCACTGGTTCTAAACTCCCCGGTCCACTGCTAGAGCTTAAAGAATCATCTGTTTTATTATTGCTCAATTCTGGAATAAATGTGTTATCATCCTTTTGTGGAACTACGAACTGTGTCTTTATTTACCTACATGGTACAATTTTTGAATAGATGACAGCCCACTGCTGATGCCATCTTTGTTTTGGAACTGGGGACAAGTGGCATAAGCTTTAAACTTGCAGCTGCTGTCCAATGAAGGAGGAGGGCCCTCCTTATGGGTGGGCTGTGATATGTGGCGTTAGCTAGTCAACAGTTCCAGTCCTTGGGACTTCTGAATTCTGTCACCTAGAAAATGAATACCATTCATGTTGGTAACTTTTTTTCCCTCCAAATCACCTCTTTATAATAAATCTATTCTAAATCAACGTAGACATTTAAATAAATTTTACATACCATATTCAAAACAGCAATGTTAACAAGATTTGTGGCCACAAAATCCCATGCAAATCCCAAGGTGTTTACAAATTTCAACATATTTAGTTACAATGGATCTTTCAGACGACATTAATATTATGGAGTGTCAATATATGATGACAGACTAGACCTTATTTTCTATTTCCTTGATAAGAAACAGTAGTATGCTCTGGCACAGAATTCAAATTCATCAAATAAGCAGCCAAGAACAGATTTATTGCATAGGCTAAAGTGAAAAAAAACGAAGGCCCATATGCTTTGAAAAAAAGAAAAAAAACTTCTTATATCTTTAGGTCCCCAGATCCTAATGTGACAAGGATATTATTATCCACTAGAGTCATAAAGCCTTTTATAGAGATATTTCTCCCCTTAGCCCTGCTATTTTAATTTGTGCACAGATTTTAACACAGGCAATTTCCCCCTGCAAGGGCTTTTCACTAATAGAATTATACCGTCTTAGCTCAAAATGGCCTTTGGTTCTTAGTCCACTGGGCTCAAAAGATTATTTTCTTGTGGTGGAGAGCTCTCTACACCTCCCAGGAGCCCACCATTATCTGCACTGAGCACCCCAATCCTCTGTATCCTTCAAGAGGCGACACAGCTGGGCCCAGCATGAAAATGACAAGCATTAGAAAGCTCCAAGAGTTTATTTTCCTCTGGTTGGGCATCTTGGCTTCTGGATCCCCATCAATACCATCGCAATGCATGCTTTTCAATAAGAGGTGATCCTAACAGGATTAAATGTAATTTAGAGTCAATAAGGAGAAGTTTGCCATCGGGCGGAATTATAATAGACAGTATGATCAGAAGGAAAAGAATCTGGAAGGTTTTCAGGGATTCATCCTACTGTAAAAAAAAAAAGAAAGAAAGAAAAGAAGGAAAGAAATACAGAAGGAGAGAAAAAAATATTTATTTTCAGCCAAACCTTTCACTAGTTCCATCTTGCATGCAAATCCATTCACAGTTTATTAAAGTAATAAAAACTGTGTATTGTAGTTAAAGGGAGGCAGAGAGAGAGAGACATATGTAGGAGAATAGAAAACACAGTGTGTTTTCCCCGCCAGTCTTCTTTCTTGCCATCCAAATGCTAAATAAAATGTTTCTGGTTCTGTATGAAATGGAGCCTGAACCTATAAAAGGTACAAAAATCCCACTACAGAGTCATTCTGGATGCAGGACCACTCGTAAAGCATCGCTCAGCAGGTAGCTAAGGAAGTGGTCTCTCTTCTAGAAGGCCACCCTCCATCCCCTGGGAAGGGTGGATGTAATAGAGGAATTGAGGAACTTTAGTCCAGGGAAGAGTAAGCTTCTATTGCAAGAATGAACTGCTTTCTCAGAGCCACCTGTGGATGGCGCTAGACCAAAATCAGTTTATTTCATGCAGATGGGAAGAATATGGAAGTAAGGTAGCTGTGTAGCAAGAATGGATTGTCTACAATTATTTCCTAAATGTTAGAATCTTTACACTAAACTTAGTAGAAAATAATAATAGCTACTTGAAGGGGTATTATAATTCCCACTCAGTGGATGATGACAAAGTGATCTTATAGCTCATTTATTTCTCACTGTAGTCCTATCAAGTAGGTAGGTTTATTTTAATTTTCACTTTATAGGTGGGGGAAATGAAAATCAAAGATATGACTAAGTTGCTTGAGGTCACATGTTCATAAAATGTGGAACTGTGATAAAACCCTGTGTGATGTCTACTACCCATGTGCTTAACACATCTGTTCAATTGGCAACTGGGAATGTACAAGTTTAGTCATGGGAATAACTTTAGTTAAGGTCAGTACTATCATTTAAGTCTCTATCCTAGTTTCTCTGGAGAAAAAGAAACTATCAATGACTAGTTTGGTCAAGGTCAGTACTATCATTTAAGTGTCTATCCTAGTTTCTCTGGAGAAAAAGAAACTATCAATGACTTGTTTGGTCAATGTCAGTCCTATCATTTAAGTCTCTATCCTAGTTTCTTTGGAGAAACTACACTGGGATCAGGACAGATAGAGCCATCAGTAGCGTTGTATCACTACAAAATACTGCATTGTTGAGTTTGATCAATATGTACTGACTCAGCTGTTAGATGCCTTCAACTCTAGTGGTGTAAATAATGGCATATTCTAATGTCTGGTCAAGCATTTAAGGAGCTTGCAAGTTTCTGCTTCCATCCTAACAACAAAAAAAGACAAACTGAAAAGTAACATCTCTTTGTAGACCAAAGAATCGACCTCATAGGAAAAACCTCTGCCATAGAAATTGGAGTGACAGACAGACAAGGCAGCAAATCCCAACCAGAGCAGAAACTAACAAGCAGACTTTGGGAAGGAAAAGGAGTCCCAGTACAGAAAAAAATCTACACTTAGAATTGGTGAGTTTTCTGGCAGCTCAGTGTGGGCAAATTTGATTGCTAAAATAATGGCTCACACCAACCTTGCCTTTACTATGCATCGCTTAACATGTTATGTCTGTCAGCTTATTTGATTAACACTCCCAACAGCCTCTCTTAACATGTTATTTGATTAACACTTTACAGATGGGAAAACTGAGGCAAGAGCCATTCACTAAGGTACTTAATGTCACATGGCTAGGAAATATCCGAGCCAAGATTTAAATCCAGGTGAAAGAGGCCCCAGAGCCTACACTCTTAAAAATGATACCATATTTCCCAGACACCGGACACCAACAGTGGCTCAAGCAGGGTCACGTAAACCAGTCCTCGGTCAGGTGTCACATTCAAACACTAGAAAAGCCTGGGACAACAGGCCCTGTCTACTATCTGCACGAAACACTCACGAATTCTCTTCCCCATGACCCTAACCTGGCACCACAACCCCACCTCCCCACTCCCCTGTTGCTGTAGTCAACAAGCTTTAATTCCCCATCACATCACTATAACCCATATTTTCAATGGCCACCATAAAATGCCCATGTCAATTTTTTTTAATGTCATTCTTTAAGGCTCATCAGGTTTTTTGCTTTGTACTATATGCCCGCCAGGACAACCAGAGCCTAAAATATTGTGATGAGTGATGGATATGTGTTCTCTAGGTAAGGTGCACTGCTAGTAATTAAACAGCATTATTCCTATCAGCTTTGATTATGTTCTGCTCTCTCTCTGTAATAAGGTTCGGTATTCTATTTTCATTCTGCCTAGCACAGAGCGATAGATTTCGTGTTTAAGAATTATCATATAAATCTACTTTTTGGTCAGTCAGTGTTAGGGATTGTTTTAATATATTACAAATGTATTCATTATTCCCTAGTTCATAAAAATAATTAAAAGCTACAGGCCAAATACACATTTCTGGAGCATGAAAAGCTGACTAGCACTTCACTGCCAAAGACCAAGGTTGCCAGCTCCTTAGTTTACGGGTTTCCTAATGAGAACTTGAACCTGCTCATTTCAATAGAGGGGCTTGGGCGGACAATTCCTCCTGGAATTCTGACTATAACTTTCAGCATAACTCCTTATTATAAAGCTAACACCCTAGACATCAAAAAAGAAACAGGGTGACTGTTATTTTATGTATGTTTTTAGCAATTCAGAAATGACTTGCCCTAAAATAAGAACTACCAAAAAAATGAAAACCAAACAAGCAATTCTCTTAAAAATGATGATTCCCAAGATACAAATAATATGTGTAAATATGTTCATATCTTCCTTACCAAGAAAAAAAAAAAAAAGGAAGGGGGTAATAGAAAAAGAAATACAAGCATATCCAATCCATCATTGTGATAGCCACCTTTCTCTTAGATAACACAGACATAAAACATGCACTTTACAAGCCTCAGATGCCCTTCAAGACATCTAAGTACAGTATCTATGGCGTTTTAAGTATAATTAACAACTCTCACTTTTCCATTTAAAGAATTCACGTTCTGTTTCCTTCACATTCAAAAGCCAATCAATCTTGTTCTCAAATGCTAATACATGCAATTAAAAATAACATTAATTGAAATACAGCAAGAAGTGTTAGGTTTGGGGTTGGTGAGTAGTTTCATTTATTTATTTATTTTTTCCTCCACCTTAACCTCATGGCAATGCTAATTTACAGGACTAATTAGGGAAATGCCCTGTGTGTGATCGATCTCTGGGACAAAGAGCTAGCCTCCAAAACTCAGCAGAGAATTGCCCTTTGAAAGGCTACTGAGAGGAAGCTGGGATGTTTATTTTACCTGGTAGACCATAAGTGACAGATAGTTTTATTTACCACGTGAATATCAATTTTCTGATTTTGGTAACGAAAATACAGTGCTTGTTTGTATTGTTGTAAAACTTGTAAATATGCCCTGTAGGATAAATAATATTCAAAGCAGCATCCTAATTAAAAGGAAAACTCAGTTGTCTTGCAAGATAATATAAGAGGGCACATAAATTGTAAATAAGATACATGGTAAAAATGAAAAAGACAGGCTGGATCGGAGAGGAATGAAATAAGATTTGGAAATGTGCTTCTTAAATGAACACAAATTGTGAGATAATGTCTCATTGAACAATAAAAATAACAAACCAATGGCAAAGATGTAATAGAATTTCTTCTGTATACTACTTTAATCTTAATATAATTTTCCCCAGTGTAGCCACGTTTATTGAACTACTACAACCATTTCTTTCTCACTCTGTCCAAAGTTACTGAGAGTATGTTCCTTGCTGTAAATAATTCTCTGATTATGAACATGAAAACGATCCAGAAATTGACCGCAGTTTATAAAAGAAAAAATAGCAGCATCTGCTCAGGGCCAAAACCTTCTGAGAATGCCAAACGTTATGTGCGGTTTCCTGGGGAAAGCAGAGTGAGAATATAGAAAACCACTTTCCCTGCTTCCTCCTGCATAAGACAACCCCACACCTTTATTTCTTTCTTCCTCTCCAAAAAAAATGATGAGAGGTCTTTCATCCTCAGCCTGTGTTGTGCTATGGTGTAAGAATTAGGCCAATGTCAAAGAAGCATCAGATCCAGTTGATAAGCACTAATATAACTTGAGAACAATGCACTCTGTGTGGACTCAGTTTCTCAGTCTGCTAAGTGCAGGTGACAACTTTTACCTTCAAGGGATCCACAGTTGAGTTTCCAAGAAATACTACTGAAATATGGATGTGAACAAATTCCATATCTGTTGAAGTTTTCCTGAACATGGAGTTCAGAGGGAGCCCTGAATCTATTCCTGACCTCAACTAAAGAAGCTCAGTAACATTTTCAGTTCCACTCAACCCCATACATAGCTCAGATATTTCAACTACCAGTGTAATGAATGTCCTCCTGACCTTTGCTTACACTTAGGCTGTCATTCAATTAATATTTTTTTTAATGAGGTTCTTACAGATTTAACATTTAAAGAGCTACCCAAAGTTGGACACCATATCCTGCCATAACCAGGTTAAAATTTTGGTGTCACTCTGCAGTAAGAACCTGTCTTTTGCTGAAAATCAACATGTAAACACGTTTTCTGCTACACAAACTAATTTATTCAATTATTTTACCATTTTATCCAAAGATTCATTAGGCAAAAGAAAGATGTACTTATTCAAGCATACATAGAATAAAAGCTGAATGTATTAACAAATACATTATATCGAATAGGTTACCAATTAACCCTCTTGTTAAAAAATGGAGAACTATAGAATGTGGACTAGCTTTGAACTTTGATTTTATTTTTTTTAATACCAGGATTAAGATAGTGGAAAAACCATGGCTCACACAACAGTGATCTATTATGCAAAAGTAGCTTATGTTCCCCGAATAAGTAGATTCATAAACAAGTATTCTTATAATAAGTAATTTGTTACATGTGCAAATCATGAGTGTATAATCTTCATAAATTTTGCACTTTTTTCTAGAAGAATTTCTAAGGATTTAAGTTGATTTCCAAGTCTATCGTATTTTTTGATATAAAAATCCATTTCAGTGGTTTTCTCTTCTACTCTTTTAAAAAGTTCATTGATCCAAATACAAATAAAGTAAAGGCCATCATTAAATACATCGCTGGGCATTATGTGTTCAGACTTCATAATCACAATCACAGAGCCATTGGTACAAGCCATTCTGTTGAGTGCAGAAGCAACTTGAGGTTGCCTGAGAGATAATCATCAAAATCATCAAAGCAGATTTCTTCCCCCAAAAGCAGAGGCCTCTTCTCCCAGACATTTTTTTTTTTTTTACAGATGCCCTTCTAGGCCATTGTTTTTGATGACTTTGGCATACTCCTTGGCTGATGTATAAGGGACTCGGGGTCTTGCTGGGTCTTCAAAATCAACGTGGAAGAGACCAAACTGGCGGCTGTATCCCTGGGTCCACTCAAAGTTGTCCAGAAGCGACCACGCACAATACACCTGAAGATTGACTTTATCTAGTTGGATAGCTAAAATTTTAAAAACAAAAAATTACCATTTCTGTGAAGGTTTTACAAGAACACAGTCAAAATCACTGATGAGCAGTCTGGATTTCTTTCTCCTACTCTGCCGGGGATCACATTTGGAACAGATAAGACCTGCCCTCTATCACATTTTCCGCAAAAAAAGGGTAAGTATGTAGGGCATACAGTTTTTTTGTCAATTTTTAAAAATACCCCTTTCCTGTTTTCATCTTGAACCAAGTAGAGGGTTCATTCAATAAGTTAAGTTACATATTATTCTAATTATTTGGTCATTCGCTCTTTGGGGCACATTTGTTTTCTTCATTCTTTTATTCAATGAACATTTTTTCAAGACCTATCGCTTTTTAGGCACAAAGACACATGCGCACACACACACACAAAGTTCCTTTCTAGTACCTAGAAGGGTATTCAGTAAAGATACTGTTCAGTTTCTAAGATAGCCTCTAGATAGTCCAGAACGTTGATTAGTAAGTTGGAAGAGATGACAGCAGTGTGCCTGAGGAAGCCTCAGCACTTGCATCATGTCATCATGACCAAGCTGCAATGTGTCTAATGATTCTGGAAACAGAATCTCCAAAATGAAAAGAGTCAGCACACAACTCTGACCATGCCTGTGTCCTAGACTAGGTGAGTACAGAAATGCTGCAATGCCTTATCTTAGCCTAATCAGGTTGCTATACCTGAACATTATATATTGGGTGGCTTATAAACAAGAGAAGTTTATTTCAGACAGTTCCAGAGGTTGGAAAGTCCAAAATCAAGGTGGTAGCAGATTTGACATCTTGTGAGGAACTTCATCCTAGTTCACAGATGACCATGTGACATAGAAGACAGAGTAGGGCAGCATCCTGCAGGACGGGAAAGGGAGTTCTTTCCTATCTCTTCTCATAAGGGCACTAATTCCATTCATTGAGGCTCCACCCTCATGATATCACCCTTCAAAGACTCCACCTCCTAAGAACATCACGTAAGGAGCTAGAATAGCAACATGAATTTGGGTGGATGCAACTTTCAGTCCATGGCACATTCTCTTTAAGTGGAAAAGCAAAGGATCACCTCCCCACAAAATGTACAGATGCATATGGATTCTGTATCATTTTATTTTTTGATGCCCTAAAGCTCATCCATGGGGAATACATGCTAACACATCTAAGTGTGGACCATTCTTTCTAGCTTTACACTGACTTCCATCACTTTACTCAAACAACCAACCTCTCTTATAATTCATGTTTTAAGTTTGGCAAAACTGAAATCATGTGAATCTTTGCATTTGGGCTTTTTAAAAAAATAATAATAACAGTATAAATAAACCCAATATACAAAATGCACTAATATCCATTTCTCAGTGCAGAAATTAAATGAAGAAGCAGGTTTGCTTTATGAGATGAATATATTTCTGAGCAAAAATGAGCATTCAAATAATAAATCAGATTTTAATTGTGTTGGGAATTGCTCTCAACCAAAATGACTCATCTAGCTAAACATTCAGCAATGTTAGATAGGCCCTTTCTCTTTTCTTTTGGTGTCAGTCTGTGTTTATCAGGTCTCTTAAAAACGTCACACGCATATTCTATTACACATATGTCAGTCTTCAAATATTCTTAAAATTTTATTTTTTTGACTGTGGATATTCCGTAGACAAAAGGTGCCTAACAGGTTAATGGACACGAACCCATTCTAACATTTGGAGGTATACAAAGTGGTTTGCTTAGAGAGTGCCTCATAAATGGCCTTGAGACAGGAAATACACCAAGCTGGATTGGCTGTTTGTAAACACAGAATTGCTGGAAAATGACAAATATAGCATTCAAGCACATTAAACTGTGTAGAAATAGAAACATTTACTAGATATTTTTTCTTCTTTTACCTGTCCACATTTGCCAAGCATCCTTTCTCCCCTCTCTATCAGTTATAAACTGGAAATTATCAGGTTTTTAATAATTTATATGAAACAGAAAATGTAAGTACTGAATGGCATATCTCTAAGAATCAAAACTACCAAAGCCAAATTCCAAGCCAAAAAAACATCAATCTCTTTCACCTTGTTACTCCATCTGGGGACGTGTAAGATTCTGCATATTTTCTTTCTCATTTGCAGAACTATTGCCCAACAAGAAAGCCTGCCAGGTATAACACCACACACAGTCCCACCGATCACATATAAAAGGATTGATTCATGTGCTCAACCAGAGAATAAAAATGATGCCCTGCCTGCTTGGATAGGAACAAAAGGGAAACCTTGACAATTTCATTGTTAACTGCCAGGAGTTCCGCAGCAGGCGCTAAACCACCCGAGTGACACTGGTGGATGTCTGTGCGTTTCCATTGCAGGAACATTCAAGTAGAGAATTACCTAGTTAGGACTGAGGAACCAACCTGCTGGAATCCTCACTGTGCCACCACTGGGAAACATTACAAAACTACACTGGAACCTGCATGCTCAGAACTCCGTAAGAATGGAAAGAGACCATCATCCCATTTCTTGTCACCACGATGTATGTGGTCCCAAATCTTGGCAGGGAAAAAATGCTTCTATGAGTTCAGTTTCTTTCTTTAGCCATTGTTAGAGGAGAGTAAACTCAGAGTGATAGGAACTCTGGGGAGATATAAAGCACAGTTGGACAACAATGACGCCCACCACAAAGTCAGAGCCTGGTCTTAGAGGGCAATACCGGTGGAAAGGGGTCTCATTGCCAGTAGGTTGAAGCTAAAAATGTAAGGAGAAAAAAAAAAGGAAAAAAACTAAGCCTTGCAAACATATGATAAGAACCCCCTACTAGCATTGTACTGTGAGCTTGCACACACAAACATACACACTGATACACACAGAAACTGAAAAGGCTGAAAGCACAGCCTCAACTATAAGATCGCCCTCACTTCTGACAGTGACTCAGCATTTATGGGATTTACAATTCAGGGGTTCCCCAAACTGCTCTCAGCTTTGGTAATTTGTTAGAAGTTCTCATAAGACTCATGGAAAGCTTTTATACTCACAGTTATGATTTATTACAGAGAAGACGGAGATTAACATCAGCCAAAGAAAGAGATGAAGAGGTCAGGGCCTGAGGGATTCCAGACATGAAGTTTCCCTTATCTTTCCCTTCAGGAAGCAGGACCCATTTCCTTCCTGGTACCAATGTCAATATCACATACAGATTATTGCCAACCAGGGATGCACCCCTGAGCTTCAGTGTCCAGAGATTTTATTGGGGGCTTTATTACAAAGGCATGATTGGTTGACTGAATGCTCATCTGCCTGAACTCAGGTTCCTAGTCAACTCAACTCAGGGGACCCAAAACCCCAACCCCAAATCATATTGTTGGTCTTTCTAGCATAAATAACTCCCACCCTAAACAAAGCCATTTGTATTAAGTATGGCATATATCCCAGAAGCTGATGGCAAAGGCCAAAGGCATGTGCGTAGTAAGAAAAGGTTAAAGTTTTTACTATACATTCATACACACACTCCCACACGAACACTCATTTTATGATACCGTGCCAAATCATCTCAAGTTTCTGGTTTATGAAATATCATAATTTTGCCTGTCTTTGTCAGATTAGAGGAATCTAAAAACAGGGAGCTCTGATGGGATTTATATTTCCACATTTATAAACAGAGACAGAGATAGCTTTTGTATTCAGGGTGGTCAGAAAGAGGTAGGGTATTCAACCTTTATTCTTCTCTGCCATACATTGAAAAAATGATTTGCCTTGGGCTCTACATTAAATACACAGACACTAATGAAAGCTGATGAATAAAGGAAAGATCTGTACATCATTCTTGTGATATCCAACACCACAGATATCATGGCATGGCTATTTGAGAACTGAGCAAAATGGTCCTCAAATAATCAGCATGAGACCCACAGGATGCAGGTTGGCCACCCCTTACAGGACCTATGAAAGGTGCCCAGGGATGTGGCAAGTCTATCACACTATCAAACACACCACTCACCCAGAAACCCCAGATGCCATGACAAGAACCACGGGAAAGTTTCCAAACAGGCAAAAAGCATCAAAATTGCCCCAGAAATGAGTGCAAGAAAAAAAAAATAGGCCTCTAGATTTCTAATAATAGCAAACTCCACTATTCAAGTAAATTCTCTCAATATAAAACACGTAAAAAACGCCAAATACAATTTCTACATAGATCTTCATAGCAATGGAAAGCTGACAATTTAATACTAAATTACCAGATGGAAACTGAAACTGGTAGACACAGTGGCCACTTTTGCCTGGTAGAATTCTCCAATCTTGGGAAATGTAAACTTTTTTCTGTCTTCTAGAATGAGCACAGATGTCAAAACCCAAAGTCATACCCAGTGGGAAGTCTAGTATGACAACCCATACCAAGTGGCTTGGTGGTTACCACGCCAGCCACCTACACTGATGCCAGCAGGTTTGAGCCCAGCCAGGGCCAGCTAAACAGCAGTGACAATTGCAACAAAAAAATAGCCGGTGGTGCCTATGGCTCATGGAGTAGGGTGCCAGTCCCATATACCGGAAGTGGTGGGTTCAAACCTGGCCCTCGCCAAAAACTGAAGGAAAAAAAAAATAGCCAGGTGTTGTGGCGGGTGCCTATAGTCCCAGCTACTCGGGAGGCTGAGGCAAGAGAATCGCTTAACCCCAAGAGTTTGAGGATGATGTGAGGTGTGATGCTACAGCACTCTACCAAGGATGAGAAAGTGAGACTCTGTCTCAAAACAAAACAAATCAAACACCCACACTGAGGAAACTAATAACCCAAAAGACTCACCCTCAAGGTTGTGGTGAGAGTGAGCCTGAAACACATTGGTCATTGGAACATCACATGTCACCCAGTAGTTTAGTAAATATCAAGTCTGGATCTTGGGTTGAGGTGATTCCAGACTGAAATCTGGAATCCCCGAATGCCTGGGAAATGCAAATGTACGCTCTGTTTGAAGGGACGTACCAATATTTTAAATCTCCATTTTTAAGCACAATCATCAGCATATAATCAAATATAAACAGATGACCCCCCTCTAAAAAAAAAAAAAAAAAGAAAAGAAAAGAAAGAAATCACTAGAATCCACAGATAACAAAAACAAACCCACAAAGCACTCAGTTATTAAATTGTCATATGAACTACATAAATGCCATATTCACAATGTTTTAAAGCAAAGTGACAAATTTGAAATATCTTCAAGGTTTAGGAACTTACAGAAACTAATGAGGCATGTCTGGAAAAGAAACCCCTATAGGCTTGGATTTTAATCCCGTGTGCACCTGTTACCAGCTGAAAGGATCCTCCCATTTCTCATGAGTACGATGGAGATATTAATGTTTACTTCCAGTGATGCAGTAAAGATTAAATGGAATAACGGGGACCCCAGTGCAACACTCAGCTCATGGGTTTCTGTTGCTTTCCTTTCTGGCCCCTTCATAGAAGAATGCAGAATCCAAGGTCAAAACACAAAGAGAGAAATAAAGACACCAGGAAGGCACATGGACAGAGGAAAGGCCATGTGAGGACACAGAGAGAAGGTGGTCATCCGCAGCCAAGGAGAGAGGCCCCTGATGAAACCAAGCCAGTGCCACTTTGAACTTGGGCTTCCAGTCTCCAGAAATATGAGAAAATAAACTGGTGCTACTTAAGACACCCCGTCCATAGCATTTTGTTGTGGCAGCTTTAGCAAACTAATATGGACAGGGATGGGACCTGAGAATGTCTGTTCTTACACTTTTAAACACATTAACTGCCACGTAGGTTGTTTTTAACTCATGCTAGGTTTGAGCCCAGAACCTCATGACGCATATGTAACTCACACATCTGTTTACCTTGGATACCTTGGGAGCCACATGGGCCCCAAGGAAAAAAAATATGTTTGAAGGGTGGCAGTCAACATGTTAATAATATAATTCCAAACCCAGAGGAATCTCTCTTGAGGTTTATCAATGTTGGAGAATCTCTGTCAGCGCCCCCCCCTCTCTCTAACAGTCATAGCCAGAGCAATTCTGTGTTGGGCGACGCGGCCCTGTCTGGGCTGGGCTGCACCTGTTAACAGACACAGATGACCTCGGAGAGACTCAGGAGATGCTGTGGACTCGAGAGTGCCAAATGTCCCTTTGTCCCACTGTCTGGTTGAAATCCAGCTGTGTAGTAGCTTAAATGATGCGCATCCCCCCCACCCCCAGTAGATGTCCATCCCAACTGTGAGTGTGACTTCATTTGGAAAAAGGGTCTTAGCATAACTCAATTAAGAATTTCAAGATGAGTTCATCTTAGATAATGGTGGGCCCTAAATCCAAAAGGGGAGAAGACACAGGGACAAAGCCTACGAGAAAAGGGAGGCAGACTGGATGGAGATGTCTACAAGCCAAGGAACCCCGCGGATGGCCTGCAACCCCCAGAGCCAGTAGGGAGGCATGGAATAAATCCCCCCTCAGAGCTTCAAGAGGGGGCCAACCCTGCTGACACCCTAATTTCAGACTTCTGGCCCCCACAACTGTGGGAGAATAAATTTCTGTTGTTTTAAGCCACGAGGTTTGTGGTAATTTCTCACGGCAGCCCCAGGAAACTAATGTACCATGCTCTTTTAGAGAGGTCACCAACTGGGCTCTGAGTCCCAGACCACCCACCTGATCTTGCTGGGGGCTTATGAGAATCTCTCTCAAAGCCTATCAGACCTGGAGAGAGAAAGCCTTCTGGGGACCCAGTTTGAAGCCAATTTTCTGGCAATTAGACCCTACATGGATGTTGAAAATGTGTTTCTCTGAGTTTGGGTGAACCGCACAAGGGCGTTACAATTGGAGGGTGTCTTTTAGCTGGTTAACAGTTTGTGCAAGAAAACTAGCACGCAGGCTCTTTCCCCCTTTCTTTGGATGAAAAGAAATTCAAACAACATCGGGAAGATCTAAACATAGAAAATGCAAAATCAGCCCCCCTAAACTCCAGCTGAATATCAGTGGCTGGACAACATCTGTGAAAATGCCCCAAATAATCCCAATGCAGGAGGCTCCACCTGCAGATGGGCCCTCTAGGTAGCAAAAACTATGACTCTCTGAAAAGAGAAAACTTGAAAACTGAGAGCTAATTGTTAAATATTTTATAGGAAAATGCCAATTAACCAGAAATGCACCACACAGATTTCTTAATTATCTGTATTATTTCTACCACTTACATTAGACTGTGTTGAGGAGAAGCTGCATAGAGCAGGCAGTTGAAAGGAATTGTATAAAAATGCCTAAACAGTAAAGGTGGTCTGAAGATAGGTACACATTCAGTGTCATCTTCTAGAACTTCTCCATCAACATTACTTTTATAGTTTCTTCCTCCCTAATAGGGACACTTCTTTTATGGGAACTAAGGTTGTTCTCAACAAGAGAAGCTCTCTTCCACCAGAAAAGCTGCCTGCCTTCCCTCTTTCCTTCCTTTCTATCTGCCTTTCTTCCCTTCTCTCCTTCTCTCTGGGACTTCATTTCCCTTTCTGTAAAATGGAAGTAATAGTATCTTCTTCACTATCGTGGTATTAAATGAATTAGTACATATAAAGCTCTATGAACAATGCCTGGTTTATAGCGAACACTCCATAATGTACAGCTTTGGTATTGCTATCGTTGCTTTTTATTTCTCTCAGAGTCTGGAAGGGCAATGAATGAAATCTGTTGTATCTCCTCCTCCCATCTGGCTTCAAGCCACTTTCAGAGGGTGTAGAGTCAGCACAAAATGCTCAGTGCTGAGAGGCAGAGAAATCAGGGCGTTGAGAGAAGCCGGGCATCCAGGACAGGGTGTGTGCTCTGTGGGAATGGGTCAGTGGTGGGTCAGAAAAAATAATCAATAAAAACAAGGAGCTTAGAGGACACTGCCAGGAATGCTGGGCGCTCCTGACATTCCCCACGGTGCTGTGCTGGAAGGTGGGACAGCTTCTGGGCTCCTACAACAACACCCATCCTGCATCTTTTAAATAAATAAACGTTATGCTAACAACTGAGAATACAGTGATTGATTCATTAAGCAGCCCTTCTTTTTATAGAATTTATAGCCTATTTGGAAAGCATTTCTTCATCAAATTATCACCCTGGGAGTATTTAATTATAGTTTATGAAAAGTAGTATGAACAATAGAAAGGGTGAGAAAGAAAAACCTATTAGCTAACACGTATGCATTCATTCATTTAATCTTGATAATCAACCTATGAGTTATATAGCTTCTATCATCATCCTCATCTTACGTGAATGCATGAATGCGCAGAGAAGTTAGGTAACTTTTGCAAAATTCATAGGTCCAGTAAGTAGGGAGCTAAGATAGGAACAGTAGCAAGGTTATAACACAGGCTGCAGGCCAAGCCACTGCAGGTTACTGGGTCTTGTGTGGAAGATCTGTCCTTTGCAAGGATCAGAGGATGGGGCTAAAGGAGCAATTTCCAGCAATGAACTAGGGCTGAAAGCTCAAAGATGTGTTGGAGGTGCTTAATGCCATCAGTCGGCGCTCTTTCCCAGCCATAAGTAACAGAAGCTGCCCTTGGCTGATGAAGCACAGAAGGGGTTGGACTGAAGAAATGGGCTCAAACAAAGCTTTCCAAATGACATTCAGAAGCCCATCCCAGAACTTTCAGATTGGAAAAACTCTCCAACTGCTAATGACCCAAGGAGCACAAGGGCCTATGCTTGTGATTGCCAAAATCTTTCTCACAACTTTCTCATAATCCCATTAGCCACCAGCCTCTCAGCTACTTCAGCACCAAGAACTAGATAAGGTCTTAGAACCACAGTCATTGTCAAGAGCTGACTGTCTCTTCTGCCCTTGTCCAGCCCTTCACTTTCAAGTCTGATAGGTAAATCTCATGTCTGTGCCCCTGCTCCAAAGAAACCTGGCAATCTCACTCTCTACCTTGAATCAACAAAACTCATAAGGCTGGACATCCCTCAAAGGTAACAAGTGCTGGGCAGCCAGTAAACATGAAAATGTTCACTGCACCAGAGGCAGAAGAACCAGAGCAATCCAAACAAAAGGAATAGCGCTAGAGAAATCTCAGACTCCAGAAGGGTTCTCAAAACGCAAAGAACAGAGTTCAGTGGGAAGAAGCATGGGAGGAAGTCACAAGGTAGCACCAAGGAAGACCCACACGTTCTTTTAAGATTTTAGGAATTTTGATCTTTACTCCAACGGCAATAAAAAAAAAAAAGAAAGCACCAAAGGAGTTTAAGCAGAGTGGTGTCTTTTAAACAAATTACTGTGACCTCTATGGAGAATAGATTTAAGTGTAGCAAGAGCAGAAAGAGCATTTTGGAGTCATTAATGCAGTTAATCGCCAGGAAGATGATGGCAGCTTGGTCTAGGGTGGCTTTGGTGAAGATAGAAAGAACCAGATGGGTTCAATAGATACATGAAAATCAATGAGATTTAGCAATTCACTGGTCACCAGTGCAGGAGATAAAAATGCAAAGTTTAATGAGTAATGTTGTTCATCTCTGAGTCAGGGAATCCTGGACATAGGTAAGTTTTGGAGGAGTGGCAGGGAAAATAAGGAATTGAGCTTTGGTTATGAAGACTGAGTTCATCCAGGGGTGAAGAACGTGCAATCTTGGCACCACATATGACCTTCTGGATCCTTAAGCACATTTTTTGGACTAAACCCAAATTTTCCAGAATAAACCTTTCTCATAAAGAGATTTGTTCTGTGAAGTATGGGTTCTATTGAAGGGTCTCACTTGGAGATCTGGAGGGCCACATGTGGTCTTGAGGCTGTAGGTTCCCACCCCTAATGGGGTTATATATTTTGGAGTCATCCTATACAGATGATCATTGAAATCATTGCTGTTGAATAAAGTTCAGAGAATAAAACTTTGGCAAGAGACTTTGGTGCAGGCCATACGGCATTCCACCCTTTGAAGGTAAACTGGAAAGAGGGGACAGAGAGACAGGGTCAGAGGTGCCCCACGTCCTTGACCTGATAAAATCTCAAGGGGCACATCTGTGGATGCAACTTTATACAAAGTTGCACAGACAAAAAAGGAGAACTTTAGGGTAAAACTGAGGTTGTCTGACTCCAGAGCCCATGGTCTTTCCATCAGAACAACAGGGAAAGTTTCCAAATTTAGAAACTAAGGAGCACAGGTAATAAGCCAGACTCAAAGCCACATTGCCAGGCCATGTGGAGAGCACAAAGTGGGCGCAGGTAGAGGAAGCATCTGGAACTTCAGTGCCCTGAGAACAAAAACCCTTCTATGACCTCTCAGCTCTCCTAGCTCTTCCTGCGTCTACTTCCCAGATGCCAGATGCACTTCAATTCTTTTCTTCTAGGAAGGTACAGAGCCCTTGTGCGTATCTCATGGCTGTGACACTAACTTTTTCAGCCACCTGGATCACCCTTCTAGATCCTCTCCTATGGTTCTTTATTGCCATCCAGGTATTGTTTCAAATTAACCCTTATAAGAGGTCTTTCCTAATTCCCCAATTTAAAAATTTTTTTTAATAATTTTATTGAATCATAATTCTGTACATTGGTGTAATCACAGGGCACGATTCATATACATTCAGAAATATTTTGATCATACTGGTACAGATATCCTTCATGGCATTTCCTTGATCACTATATAAAGACATTAATACTCTACCTTTAAGTTTCGCCAGTACCCTGCTAAGATGCACCGTAGGTGTGTTCCCACTAATTGCCCTCCCTCCACCCATCCTCCCCCCTCTCCTCCCCTCCCTTTCCCCTATCCCTGTATTCCTGTGCTATAATCCCAATTTAAAATTTTATTCCCAACTGGCCCATTCTCTCTCCTATCATCATGTACTATTTGCTTTGTGGCCCTTATCACAAAAATCAAAATGTTTTGTTCATGCAATTACTCTTTTTATACTTGTATCTTTCCCCAAGTAGACTAAAGTCCCATGAAAAAAATGAAGCTCTTCTGTCTGTGCTTTTTAATTTGCCCCACCCTGAGAGCAGCATCTAGCACACAGTAGATGCTAAATTAGAACTTCTTGAAGGAATAAGTGAGAGAAGGAACAAAAGGAACATGGGGGGAGGTGACGGAGGAGCGAGGGAATGATGAAGGAAGGGAGGGAGGGTGGGAGGGAGGGAGGGAAGGAGGGAGGGAGGAAGGAAGGAAGACAGACAGGCAGGCTGGCTCTTGGCTACATTCCTCCACAGTCTTCTTGAGTATTTTCCCTTTGATATGTTAACTCTGAAAGCTCCAAAGTTTCTGCAACCAGATCCCTGAACTCTTCTGAGGCACAGCACTAAACATGAGTAGCCAGTCCTTGGTTCTTGGAGTCCCTTAGGGTCCCATGTTAGAGCTCCAGCGGAAAATATCTTCATCCTGTGATCTTATCCTTACACCTGAGCTGCACAAATTGAAATAGCTATCATTTTAGTGCATAGGAATATCCATCTAATTGTACATAGAAATAGCTCATTCCTACCAACTACAGCCAAGTAAGAATAGCCTACAAAGAAAGTAGCAGCTGGAACCCTAGGTAGAAATATCAGAGTGATATATTTCTGTGCTCAGGTAAAAGTCTAAGTTCTAGGTTCTATGGCTCTAGGAATGGAAGAGTAGGTACCACAAGTGACTAAGAAATGACAGCCATGAATGTGGGAGCGAAAGAGAAATATGAACTATCACTGTAGAACTGATTTAGGGTTTCAAATTATAGTTCGGTAACCTGTAACCTCAGTGAATGGACTAATCTTAACACTTCCTGCTTAACTTCTTTCTTTCATTCTTCTCTTACAATCACAAGTATTTCATTCCACATTACTATAGTTTGAAAGCATCCCCCAAAAGCATAAAAATTTAATGCCCAATGCAACAGTGTTGGGAAGACTCCACCCACATGAATGGATTGCTGCTGGGTATAAAAGGGCTTGAGAGAATTCTCTCTCGCTCTGTCTCAGTCTTTCCTCCACTATGTGATGCTTTCCTTCATGTTATTACACAACACAGAGGCCATTGCTGGATGCAGTCCCTTGACCTTGAACTTAACAGCCATGAGAGCTGTCAGAAATACATCTCTGTTCTTTATACATTACCTGGCCTCAAGTATTCTGTTATAGCAGCAGATTGTGGGCTATGACAAGCATCTAGCACTATAATATAATATATACAAGCTATTGATTTAGGCACAGTGATCCTTAAACAAGGGGAAAAAAATGTGACCTTGCCCTTAAGCTTTAAAGAGGCAAATAGAAGTGCAATGACCACGCATAGGTCTCCCTGCTATGTGAGTTCACTCAATACTCTTAACTTCCTTTCTGCAACATGTGTAAGACATGTAATTCATTAATTATTTGTTCAGGGTCTGTCTTCTGCTCCAGACTCCAAGCTTGAGCAGGGCAAGACTTAGCAGTGGCTGGCAAAGGACAGATGCCTAATAAATATTGCTAAATAATTGAATGGCTACTAATAGATATAATAAATTATTGAGCACACTATCAGTTATGTAAGAATAAAGAAAAGACAGTTTATACAAAGGCAAGATTTGTTGTTTTTGTTTTGTCCAAGTTGCTAACATGCAACTCTAAGCTCAACTTTTCTGAATAAAGAAAAAGAGATACCAAGCTTAATCTTCTTCCAATCTGATGAATTCACTGCTCATTTTGTATGCTAGGAATTGGAATGTTTTCCTATGGTCACGTGATTCCATGACCAAGTCTCTTATCTAGTATTTCTACACATAAACAATAAATGCCAAATAAATTATATTAAATGCTCCTTAAAAAAGCCAATCTCAGAGGAGTCAATGCCACCTTCTGTTCACGGCAAGAGGACAGCAAGCACTAGCATTATTCTCACCACCTCACCACAAAAATACCTTGAGTGATTTTGTACATAAAAAGTACATACAACAGCCCCTGTGAGTGCCTAGAGTAGAGTGAGACGGGAACAGAGTTGAGAAGAAAGAACAATGACACCTCTTTAAAATGCTACTGTGTGAGTTTTCATATTGCTGGCACCAAGTTCAAGCCCAGGTGGGCACAGCTCACCCAGACTGCCTGCCCTGACCCAATGTGCAAGTCTCGCTAGTCTACTTTTTAAGGACAAGGAAGGACACTGCTTGGTGATATGGCCACAAGCTGTTCAGGGAAGAGACTTTGCTCAGCACATTTCAGCTACCGAGCAAGGCTGGGCTCATTTCTGAGAGCCACATCAAATAAATAATCATGCAGAAGCAGATTCATTCTGATAGGGCCCTGACAGCTGCTCCGAGAGGTGGGTCCTTGCAAGCCCATCTTTCAACAGTGAACTGACCCAAAGATCCAGGAAAGCTCCAGACAGGACCATATGGCCTGGAATAAAAACATATTTCAAACTCTGTTTATTATGCATATCTTTCAAAGGTTCACTACTCTGTGATGAAACATTGCACCTGCAAGGCTTTAATAAGCTTCCCCAGCAAGTATAATTATAAAATCGCAGGCACCTGAAGAATTTGTCTTTCCTTATACTTAGCCATGCACTGCCCACCAATGACTGGCCTCATTATTTTTAATTATATAGGTTTGCAGTATTTTGTAAACTGCAATCGATACTTATTCAGAAAATAAAACTCCTTATGGACCACAGAGTGAGGGCCATGAAATATCTCTCCTCATTTTGGGGACTCCATTATTACACACAAAACCCTTCAGTCTTCCCAAAAAGAACAGAAGTAACACAACCACACAGCCCTGCAAAGACAGAAGAGCATTTAGCATGAGTTTTGGCTGGACATCCGTCATGGCAACATCAGGGTAGAGGGGGTATGAACAGCTTTCCTTCCCAAGTGAGCCCCGGGACTCCACATCTGGTCCAAATACTTGGGAAGCACAGCTTGTTCATTATTCACTCAAATATCCACTGAGAATTTATTATGTCTCAGATTCCGGGCTTTTAAGTGTGGTGATTTAGAGAAGAATAGTACATAGTTTCTGGCCTCTGTAGAGGATGTTCTCTTTGGGAAGAAAGACCCAAAAAGAACTGGTATGGAAACCCCGAGGGACAGGGCTATAAAAGACACTAAAGGGACAAGAGAGTGGATGACTTAACTCTCCTGGAAAGTTCAGGGATAGCTTTCCTGGAAAAGGGACACTTTCTAGAAACTTTACCAGTAAATAAGAGTTCATCAGCTAGCCACAAAACGGAACATAGGAGCCATATTGGAGTTGGAACTATGTTCATGTGTCATTTCCCCGGGTCTCTCCCACGGCCCCCAAGCTGTGTAAGGCACATTGAGACCCCAAGTCTCCATCTCTGTCATGAATTAGCTAAAGCATGAAGACGGCATCTGTTGGAGAATCTTCACACCATCCTTATAAGACCACTGGCACTAGAATCGTGTAGTTTTCTTCTCAAACTACCTACACAACTACATAGAATTTGGAACCCTTCTATTTATCTGCTCCAAAACAGTGAACAGCAGTACCCCTTAGGATTTTGTGAGTAGCTTTCATATAAGACAACTTAGCCTAAGTAGTGATTGTACAGAATGACAGTGGCTGGGTCTTGCCTGTTAAGATTCTGCCTTGTTCCCCCCCTTGAACCTCTGGTTCAACATCAAAAGAACCTTTGGATTGTATCATAGAAGGATTAGATCATTCTTGGCCTTCAAAATGAAGAATGTAGAACTAATAGGAAGAGAAGAAATGAAGAATTTAACTACAACATTTCAAGGTAGAACTGGAGACACATGAGCTCTGTATCTTCCCAGAGCTGCTGGTGATGCCATCCTTAATAAGAAATAAATAAGCTTCTTTCACAAGGGGCTGTTACTTGGCAAGTGATTTGAGGCTGTGGAAGGAAGACAGGGAAGAAGGGGGAAAAGGAGAGGAGAAAAATGAACTTACACAATTAACAGTATCTCTAAACTGCATCTCTCCACTCTCAACAAATATGTAAGCCTGGGAGTTATCTTTCCAGCCTTTTCAGGTTCAAGGAGAACTGCAGAGGATTACTGCAGATGGGACCTGGTACTTTCTTTGCACATAGGAAAAAGAATAGATGTTTATTGCTAAAAACTATACTGCTCCTGGCCTCAAAGATTAATGCTGTGATGTCCATTATAAGGACATAGAAAATGAAGCTCAAAGTAAGTCAATGTTTTCTAAGTTATAAAGAAAATAGGTGATAGAAAAATGGTTGAGATCCAGCCATCTATCTGCTGCCAAAGTCCAGGCTCTTTCTAAGACACCAGTTTGCCCTTTTACTCATTAATCTTCATCAGAGTTCACACCTCTGCTTAAGAGGTGGAGAGGAGACATTATTTTTTCTATTTTATTTATGCTTTGAAAGACTGTTGATCACAGCACAGTAGGTGGCCACAGCAAATGAGGTGACACAAGAAGCCTGGACAGCTGCCTTGCACTGAACCTGTGACTGACAGCGGTGTGCCAACCAGAGTCTCTCCTAATGTGACCTCACTGTCTTTCGCCTATCAGTTATTCTTTCCTGGTTTTGAATACTAAAAAGACAAAATTGTCCCTAAAATGCATCAGCAGAAAAAGAGAAAGATTCAAGAATGTGCATGGGAATTGAACTGCTTACATTTTGCTGTGTACCTCAGAACAGAGAAAACCACCACACAAAAGGAAAATGGGATCAATAGAATTTTGCTTTTATGGGATTATGCCAGGACTCTGGAAGTCTTTGAACTCCATAGTTTTGCCTTATAAATATTTGCTTTGTTTAGATTTTAATAAATCCATGCTATTAAGATCTACTTTCTTATAGTCATGGAAACTCACAGTCATCACTTATCAACCTTTCCTTTATCAACTCCAATAGAAACTTTCTTGAATGAAGGACAGATTTACTCCCATTTTTGAGCTAATAAGATACTAGGGAAAGAAAAATAAGAACAGAAAAAAAAATGTATGGCAGAAACTCATTTTAGTGAGTGATTATGGGATGCCAACCATTGTTTCAAGAGTTTTATATGCATGTTTTTATTTGCTCTTTCCAGCATTCCCATAAGACAAATACTGTTATTATTCCTATTTTATGAAATGAAAACATGGAGGCCTCAAAATGAAACCATTCATTTGTTAATAAATCTCAGGTGCAGTCTCCTCTTGTAGAAGGGAGTGGATTAACAAGTTATAGTTCTTGAAGGACAACTACATTGTCTTATTTTCATTAAGTAGAACATTTATACTTCCATTCAATCAACATTTGCCATTTTCGTTCTGGACTCCTGGGAATATAGAAGTAAGTAGGATGAGATTCTAATCCTCAAGGCAGACCTCATGATGAAGCAGATACATAAAGAAGGAGGTATGACATGTGATCAGAGCAAATGTCAGACCCCAGGGGTACAGAGGAAGGACTTCTAACTCAGTGAGTGTCTCAGAAAGGGATGTCAGAGAAGGCTCTTTGCAGCAGGTGCCACCTGTAAGATGATAGAGTAATCTTGAAGGATGAATGGAACAGAATGAGGAGGAAAAGGCCAGGAAGTGTAAGAAAGATACAAGGACACTGTGTTAGCCAGGGTTCCCTAGAGCGACAGATCCAATGAGAGACATATCGCGCTCTCTCGCTCTCTCTCCATAAACACACACAGAGAAACACAAATAACAACACTGACTTTAAGGAATTGACCAATATGTTTACAGAGGCTGGGAAATCACAAGATCTGTGGCTGCCAAGTTGAACACCCAATAAAGCCCGAGGTATCATTCCACTCTGAGACCTAAGGCAGGAGAAGATGGATGTTCCTACTCAAATAAAAGCAGAGAGAGTAAATTCTCCTTCACCCAGATATTTTGTTCTTTTCATGCCTTCAACAGCTTGGAAGATGCTCATCCACATTGGAGAAGCAATCTGCTTTACTCAGGACATCACTGAAGGTTAATCTTATCCAGAAACACTCTCACAGACATACCCAGAATAATGATTAGCTGCATATCTGGGCACCCCATGGCCTAGTCATGTTTCACATGTAAAGTTAACTCTCAGATGCATTCTGGGAAGCACATCTAATCTGGTGTGACACAAGCCCTTGATTGAGGCAAAAGAATGAGAGGGACCCTGGGAAAGTATGTAAAATCCATGTCATGAAATCCTTGCTTGCATGCTAAGAAATTGAAATTTTATACTGAAGGCAGTCAGAAACCACTAGGGAATTTTAGTGATGGAAGAAGAAGATTGCATTTGCACTTTAGAACAATCATCCTACCAGCAGAGGCAGGAAGCCAATTAAGAAGCTGATAAAGTCTTATACGTATTAAGGAGCATCCTTCCTCCTTGACATAGGAGAAAGGGGAAGATGTTAGGGACAGCAGTAAACCTAGAGGGCCAATTCATTGGAAAGAAGAGCTTCAGATGTCTTGCATTTTGCAGCTGTGTCAATGGGTTAGCACGAAAGTGAATTCAATAGAAAGACAGGTTTGGGGAATTAATGATCAGGTTTACGGAATTAATCAACATGTGGCTTTACAGCTTACAAATGAAAGTAGCAAATATTAGTTATTTTGTTATTCCTTTAAACAGCCCCATGGATGTTTTCCTCATCTGGAATGAGAACACAGCCAACAGAGCAAGGGACTTGCCCAAGCTCCCAAAAGTAGCAGAGGGAAGAACCAGAACTTGAACTCTTTCCAAATTCCATTTCTTTTCACTACAAATCTTATACAAATAATAATAGCAGTCAAATAATAATGTTGACAGCGAACATGTGTTGAATGCTGAATGTGGCCTGGCCACTTTTCTACGTACCTTATTTTTATCAACTGATTTACTGGTCATGACAACCCTATGAGGTTGGCATTCTTGGTAGCCCCATTTTAGAGTTAGAACAAAGGGGACACACCGCGGTGCCCACCATAAGCCTCGTTTGTGAGGCAAATAATCAACATCTTGCAGTTTCCCCCACAGGGAGGAGCTGGGATCATGACAAGTGGAAGGAGACGGTGGAGAACCTCAGCCATGTGACCCTTCTCACTGGAGACCATACAGTTGTCAGGGTCTATGGACTGAGGACAAAAACCCAGACACAGACCCTCCTTTTTTAACCCATATGTAAAAGGTAAAAATGATCTTACTCACCCCACCCCAAATTTATATCCAACTACAATCAGCCCCTCCTTGCTGGTCTCCAAATGTTGTTTTCTAAAAGCTGGAGCCCAGCTCTGTTCATCCAGTTTAGTTTTAAATAGGGAATCATTTTCCAGCAGCATTAATGTGCTGGGCTGTGTGAACCTGGAGCGGAATAAACAGCCACAGGCCTGACTGCCCAATACGTCAGGCTGCGGAAACAGCTCTCCAGAGGACACTAGTCACCCCAAGCCTATTAGCCAATTACTCAGAGCCTGTTTAGTAAATGAGCTCTCTCGGTGTACTAATTGGAGCCCTGTGAAAGTAAACTTGCAGTGAGAAGCTGGCCAGCCGCAGCCAGAGGATCAGGTGCACCGGACGGGCTGCATGGCACAGCGGTGCCCAATACAAGCTCTAACTCTGGGCTGCTCAGCATCAAAGCCCAGCTCTGCTGCTTAGCAGATGAGTGGCCTTCAGTGAGTCCTTCTGGCCTCAGTTTCCTCAACTATGACATGGGGATCGTGACATGGGATCTGGGGATGTCAAATGAGGTAACAGACCTGTACCCCACATAGAGATTAGCTGGTGTCATTTAGTGACCTTGCTTATTATGTGAAACAGCAAAACTGAATCCAAGGAAAGGGATATTTTAAGAAGTGGGGGGAAGAAAGAATAAATGTATTCAAGTTTTATCACTCAGGTTTGAATAAATAAACTTAATCAGGGCATCTGTTGTATCTGCTATACATATCTGCTATAAAGCAATACTTTATTAGTTTGTATTACTGTGTAGCAACTTTTTATATATTTAAGCATTAGGTGAGTATTGGATATCATTATCTCTTCCATTTCATTTTATTTTCCTTGAAGATAGGTTTCATGTATACCTTCATGGCCCTTGGCAACTTCCAACAACAACATAGATATTTGTTTGTTGATTGATATGCTTGAGTACATTTCTGTCACTCCTGATGAAATCAATTGAACTGAATATTGGTGAGTTAGCTTTACTATCTATGAATACCTAATCCTTCAAGACAGAATAATTCCAACCATTTTAAATTCTAAACATGTTTTGGTGTCAGATTAGACACACCTGTAGTCATACCCTGTCTTAGTGTGTTTGTAGCTCAAAAAGATATCTGAGACTGGGTGAATATTTATTGCAGCCCAATTCATAATTGCTAAGTCATGGAAGAATCCCAAGTGCCCATTGACTCACGAATGGATTAATAAATTGTGATATATGTATACCATGGAATATTATGCAGCCTTAAAGAAAGATGGACACTTTACCTCTTTCATGTTTACATGGATGGAGCTGAAACATATTCTTCATAGAACAAAATAGCAATAAAATAACCCAAGCCAAGAGCCTAAAGTACTCCTAAGCCACTAGTAGTTTATTATTTTATGAGGACTTCATAACAAAATTAAAGTATATGATCACTAAAGCCTTCATGGTCTTAACTCTCCCAGAGCTGGGCAATAATCAGCCTAAGAAATAGAATAGACTCTGAAAAGTAAATTGAAATTCTACCTGAGTTAACTGTAATTGTCCTTGAAGTCAGACAAACTTGATTAAATAATTTTATTATCTACAAAACTTTAGATCTATTTTACTACACATAAATACTACACATTTAGTATTCTTAAAATATTACCTCTGTAACCATTGTATGGATTTGAGTATCTAGTGATCATTAATGAAAAATTATACCTGTCAAGTTATCTATTGAAAATAATAACTTTATAATGTGGTAAAAGCCAATGATTTCTATTTAATTTCTCTTAAAAGAATAAAAATAATTGATTTGTTTAAAGAAAAAATAAAAAATTATGTCACATCTTTTGTGCAACGTATGCAGTAATTGAATGAAAAAGTCAGAACTAGATGCCTAGCACTCAACCAGACTTAGGGAAAGAGTTCAGTTACTCCTCGTTATCAAGTTTCTGTGGAAATAGTTTTGTACTTTAAAAAAGATAGAAAAAACTTGAAATAACTTCTCTTTATTTTGGTCATTTTCCTGATTCTACAAGCAGAAGCAAATACAATGTGACTGGTTAATTCCCAGTTGTGTAAAGATTTAAGTTCATGTCCGAAAGCTGAACAATCAAATTATATAATAGCACAGTAGCCAGAAATAAACCCAACATATAAATGCAGTTCATTCAATGTTATTAACACAAATGAAATTTATACCTATCATCCTGTGCATTAGAAGTTACTCCTCCCTTAGCAAAACCTCCATCGGCCAATCAACGTGAACCAGAAACGTATGGAAAGAAATCGATTTCATAACAAACATTTGTACCATAACAAGCATGGTATCTATCATGTTCAAAACAGGTTAATTCCAGTTCTAATATTCTTTTCATTTTTCTTTTTAGGTTGAGACAATATTCACCCCAAACATTCCGTCATCCTAGCCATAAAATCCTTTTTCTCCCACCCTCCAAGAATTGAAATAAAAACAAACCAACACACATATACACATATATACATAAAATCCTACCATACCCAAGTAAATTCAACTGTATTGATTTTAGGCAAAAGTAAGACCAAAATCCTGTATCAGGAAAGAGACTGTGAAAATTCTGGTGAGAAATATGTATTGAAAAACAGCCCTGTCTGCTTCCTGTCAACAACTCCAGAGACTAATTGGGAAATCACCTTAACGAATCTCCTTGACTAAAGAGAGAGAAGCCATTTTTATAAGAGCCTTTGGATCCCTGAACTCCACACAGCTCTATAGATGAAAACGGATGGCGTCAAGTAGAGCCTTAGTCCGAACAGTAAGTGCATCACTGGCACTACTTGAATCATATTCTTAAATTAGCAGCCTCTACAGCCACCATTAACTCACATTTGAAAGACATAGTGAAGATCATTCTTCCAAATCATGTCCCACAATAGCCTCATCTGCAAGTTATGAGCAGGTGAACAATACCAATGAGGCAAAAAGGAATAATGTCTGTGCTAAATGCACACAGGGTGGAAAGGAAGAATAAGGAAGGCTCAGGGTATACATTTTAGAGCAAAAAGAGACCTAACCAGTTACCTCGTCTGGTCTTGTAGCTTTCATCACACGCAAGTGTGGGTGTAAAACTGTGGAATGCAAAAACAGCCCCACTGGCAAAGAAGAAATGAATGCATGGTGCCAAATGCCCACAGGGCTTTTCCCCGCTTGTGCAGCTCCCTGGTAATTCCTTACAAAAATGGAAACAGTCAAAACTATTGTGTCAAAATTAAGAGAGGAGTTGGCTTTTCTGCTGGGGATTTGAAATTTGCATTTAGTTAGAACCAGTCAACTGAAACTTGGAAATAAGTTTCTTTGTTTTGTCTCAATGTTACCATGCCCATCCTTAATTTGTTCATCTGCCTTTCACTTATTAAGTCAACAAATGTTTATCAGGTGCTACCAAGTGTCAGGCAGGGCCCTGGCAACAGGGGTACAGCAATAAACCAGGCAGGGTGTCAATAAACAAATATTTTCATGTCAGGCAGTGACAGATGATGGGGGATAGAAACAGAAATCAGGGTTAGGGTTGAGATTGTCAAAAGACACTATTTTATGGAGAATGGTAAAGGAAGGCCTCATTGACAGTGTCATTTGAGATGAGAGTTACCAAAAAAAAGGGAGCAAAGGTGAGAATATGTGGGAAGAGCATTCCAGGCAGAGAAAAGAGCAAGAGCAAAGACAGTCAGCTGAAAGCATTTTTGCAAAGTGCATGGAACAAGAAGGCCAGGTTGGAGGAAGCATGGTAGAATGGGTGGGAAGGAGTTATGGACCAAATCAAGCAAGAGTCTTGTAGACCACAGCAAAGATGTTGGAGCTAATTCCAAGTGTGTTGGAAAACCATTAGGGAACGTGGCTACCCTGGGAAGACTGGACCACTGGGAAGCAGGTACAGCTACTTACTACATAGGAGGCTATTATAATAGTCCAAGCAGAGATGATAAGGAAGTGGACTGAAGCATAGCCATAATGGAAATAGTAGGGAACCTGGAAATATTTTAGGGGAATTGATGCAAAGTCTAATGGAAAATGAAGAGTCAGTGATGACTCCAAGTTTTTTAGCCTGAGCAAACAGAAATGTCATTTATTGTGGCCTTGAAGATGGTAAGACAATTTTCAAATTCCTTGAGAACATGTTAACATTTTAGCTGCCGAATGGAACACTTCTAAGTGGGGGTCTTGGGTAGGCAGTTGGATGTACAAGCCTGGAGGCCAGACAAGACTTTACAGTGCAGAGACGCAAATGCGAATCCCCAACTTATAGAATGTTACTCACAGCCATGAGATTGGGCTGGGCCTGCTGGTTCATGATCCTAGCACTTTGGGAGGCTGAGGCAGGTGAATAACTTGAGCTCAGGAGTTCAAGAACAGCCTGAGCAAGAGCAAGACCCCCTCCCCCCCACTTCTCTACTAAAAATAGAAAACCTAGCCAGGCATTGAGGTCGGCGCCTATAGTCCCAGCTACTCAGGAGGCCAAGGCAGGAGGATCACTTGAGCCAGGAGTTTGACGTTGCTGTGAGCTATGACGCCATAGCACTCCAACCTGGGGCAACAGAGTGAGACTCTGTCTCAAAAATAACAATAATAACAACAATAATAATAATAACAACAGAAAAATGAGAAAAAAATAGAACCATGAGCCTGGGTGAGACCACCTTGGGATTGAGTAGAGATAAAGAATATTTATACAGACAGAGACCTGGTGTAATTCAGCATTTGCAGGTCAAGAATATCTACAGAGAAGTTGAGAAGAAGCTGCCAGCAAAGTAGGAAGAGAATTCAGAGACTGAATCACTTCTTAGAGGCCTAAGGAAGACATTGTATCAAGGGGAAAGAGGGAAACTATATCAAACACTGAAGTTGGAAGGCAGCGGTCAGGACAGGTGTGCAGCAGGTTCTCCCCTGAGCACTCACACAAGAGAGCCCTTTGGGAACCCACCTCACCCGCAAAGGGACGCACACTAGAGGGCTCTGAGGAAGCCAGCAGGAAGCCTCTGACCCTACAACTAGCCCTTTTTAGGTGATAATGATGTAATTCTACCGATAGCTCATGGAGGAATTTGCAAACACGGTTTTCCATTAGAGGGCGCTAGAGCTGTGAAAACAACCTTGTGGAAATGGTCTACATTAAAAACACCTTCGTGGGAGACTCTGGTTAAATGGAGGCAATATATGCTCTATTTTTATGGAATTAATTCAAAACAATTTAACAAAAATTTTTCATAGACAGTTCTTATATATTTATATGTATATGTAGGTATATGTGTATGCATTTTTATTTATATATATATAAAGATATATAGATGTACAGGTATGTATAGAGAGAAAGAATATTTATAAATTTATAAATTTCTGAAACTAAACACAAATATCACTTTGAGAAATTGACAATTTACTTTTAAATCATATCCATGATTAAGCTAAGAAATAGCTTTGTCTTTTAGTTACAGTGTTAGAGTGTTACAGTGTAACAGTTACTATTACAGTTACAGTGTTACAGTGTTTAGAATAGTGTTAATTCACCTCCACTTTTTAAACTATGATTCTGTGGACATGTCACTTTGTTTTTCTGAGATTATATCCTCATGAAAGAGTTGGAAGGTATTAAGGCTCCTCATTTATAGATTTATAGTCCCTTAGGATGGGTCCCTCTTAAAATCTCCTCCTTCCCAGCCTGTTATTACCACAAGCTGTCCTGGATCCACTCTAAATTTCTTATGAACATCCCCCCACTTGCACATTTCTTATGAACATCCCCCCTACTTGTAAATTTCTTATGAATCCCCCCCACTTGTAAATTTCTTATGAACATCCCAACAGATGTTCACGTTGCCTACCTGGCCTGTCTCCCACCTACCGCTCCAATTTTCTGGAGAAACTATAGTGCCCACATGAGGTGCTCATGGTTTGATTGGAACTTGTCTCCTTCCCTGAGTTCAGGTGTGGACACAAGACTCCTTGCTGGTCAGTCATTATTTTCCAAAACTAAAGTCACAGTAATTGGTTTACAGATGAGCTCCTGACTCAGAGCTAAGCCAAGTAGTGTCCAAAGGAGGAGGACCATTTCCTCTGGGGTCGGTGGATATAAACTTGACTCTGTCAGCAGCCACAAAGACAGAGTCTGGGAGTTGAAGAAAATCTTCAGAAAAGCAGAACCAAGAGATGGAAAAGAAACAGATCCTTTGGAGCCATTGAATACTGCTAGTTTGAAGAACTATCTATGGACCTTATAGTCAGTTACTTGAGCAAATAAATTTCCCTGTATCTTAAACCAGGTGCTGTTGCTTTTTGTAACTGAAAGAGATGTTTCTGATATACACTGCCTATCAATTGAATGATTATTCTGTCTAGCAGCATCCAAATAATGTGATAATATATATGCAGATAATGGCCTAAATAAAATTTAAATTCGAGTAAAATTTTTATAAGTGTTTTTATTAGGAGTTTCTCAATCAACATAAAGTACAACTAGAAACTTTCAGCAGTCCCTTCAAATTCTAAAGCTCTATGATGTTTAAGAGCTTTTGCATTCCATAAATCAAGGTATAAACCTGCATATAAAATGGTACGGAGGACATTTGTCCTTAGAGATTAATAAATAACCAGCGATATTTCTTTCTCTGATACTGTGAAATGTGTTAACTTTAAGACAATGATGTTACATTTTGGCTTTTGCAGATTAGAGACAGGAAAATCAGGTTGTAAATTCTGCATAAGACCAAAAAAAAAAAAAATTAAAAATCCAAAGGATGCCTTTTTTGTTTTTTGGATTTTTTTTTCTGATCCTTCCTTTGGTACTAATACAGATTTCACACTGGGTAATATAAATCACCAATGTGCTAATGAAGCAATCCTTTCCCCTTTAAAGTCTTTTTGTGTTTCCGTCAAAGAGATAACAAATGGAACATCACCATTTTTCTAGGAACTGAGATGAAAATGTCCACCAGCAATATACAGTTGTAGTGATATAATAGCCAGCCAAAAATAAATAAATAATAAAGCCTTAAATGTCACCTACCACAAAACTTGGAATATAAAATGGGAAATTTGTAGAGGCATGACTAATGGGGTGATTTCTATTTTTTTTTTTTCAGCAACTGAATGCCCAGTCCATGAAGCAAGCACATATAATACTTAGAAAACAGTTTTAGAGAAAACTGACAGATATATAGGTCATTTTATCTTGCATTATGTGATTTGGAGAAGTAATCTCAACTGGAAGTACTCAAAGGAAGACATTAAACAAGTGTAAAATAACTAAGCTACAAGTATTTATGAAACGTTGGCCATGAAGCCAGCCAAACCCAAGGTGAATGAGGAGGAAATAAGAAAGTGAAGTCCAAGGACCCAGTTGAGAGTACCCTGCTGACTGTGTTCCCCTCTTTCAGCATCTGTGCCTTCAAACCACTGCACACATGGCTCCCAGGCTGATTGGTTGAGAGCACAGTCTGATTCCCTTCAGTCCCCAGCTCAAGCTTGCTGCCCACTATTCTGGATCTGTGTTCCATGTGCCTAACATGTCCCAACCCAGCCTCCCAGCCTCATCTCCCAGCATCCCCTCTGAGTGATGACAGGTGCAGGCAACCATGTTTATGGGAGAAGAAACTGATTGCAGAATAGTCTGATCGTGATGACATGACAGCGGTAGAGAGGAAGGAGGAAAGAGAAGGAAACACATGAGGCTAACGTTCTTGGACTGGTTGCCACATGCTGAGTATTAACCACGTCTAAGTATTAACATAGGCAAGCCTCATTTTCACCCTGTCTGGTGAGTGCTATTATCATTCTCAACGTTTTTCCTGTTGGGGTGAGATTCACCAAACCTTACAGCTCTTCTATGTAGTTCCCAATATTTTTGTCACCCTAGAAGAAAATATCATATTCACTCAGCAATTACTGCTCCATTTCTCCTCCACCCAGCCCCTGGCAACCACAAATTCACAAATCCTTCATCTGTGACTACATACTCCCTATTTTAAAAATGAGGACACGCAGTCTAAAGGCTACATTTGTGAAGTCTCGCTGATAGAAATGATAATCTTGGGTTCTGTCTCCTTCCTCAAAACAACTAAGCTGTGAGGCTTTCGAAACATAATTACTTGGGCTTGGCACCTGTGGCTCAAAGGGCTAAGGCGCCAGCCACGTACAACAGCCACGTACAACTGAGCTGGTGGGTTCGAATCCAGCCTGGGTCTGCCAAACAACGACGGCTGCATCCAAAAAATGGCCAGGTGTTGTGGTCAGCACCTGTAGACCCAGCTACTTGGGAGGTGGAGGCAGGAGACTCGCTTGAGCCCAGGAGTTAGAGGTTGCTGTGAGCTGTGATGCCACAGCACTCTATCCAGGGTGACAGCTGGAGGCTCTGTCTCAAAAAAAAAAAAAAATGAACTTGGGGATGGTGCCTGCGGCTCAGTGAGTAGACCACTGGTCCCATATACCAAGGGTGTCAGGTTCAAACCCGGCCTCGGCCGAACTGCAACAAAAAAATAGTCGGGCGTTGTGGCAGGTGTCTGTAGTCCCAGCTACTTGGGAGGCTGAGGTTAGAGAATCGCCTAAGTCCAGGATTTGGAGGTTGCTGTGAGCTGTGTGACGCCATGGCACTCTACTGAGGCTGATAAAGTGAGACTCTGTCTCTACAAAAAAAAAAAAAAAAGAACTTGATGAAAATAAGTGTTTGAGCCTATACCTGAAGTTTTGTCTGTTCTCTAGGTTCTTCCAGCCCCTTTCTCTGCAATCAACTTTGATGACCTCCTGCCAACAGCATATCATTCTCTAATCTGGAACTTTATTTAAAGTTTTAATTGTTGACCAGGAGCTTGTTGCCAAACTCTTCTTCAGACAATGCTCCCAGACCACCTCAGCAGATGGCCTCACTTCTTATTCTCACTCGCGCAACTCCCTTGAACTACCCTCAGCCTTCTGTCCTTCATTTTCAAGATCAGTCCCAGCCTATGGGCCATCTATTGCCTTTCAACGGCATGGCCAGTGAGCAGTCTCTTTTCAGTGAATGAAAGAATGAAATAGAGATCCAATCATTCTATAACCTGACACATGCTATGTTCTTTTTTTTTTTGAGACAGAGTCTCACTATGTCACCCTCAGTAGAGTGTGGCATTGTCATAGCTCACAGCAACCTCAAACTCTTGGGTTTAAGCAATTCTCTTGCCTCAGCCTCCTGAGTAGCTAGGACTACAGGTGCCCACCACAATGCCCAGCTATTTTTTGGTTGCAGTTGTCACTGTTGTTTAGCAGGCCCGGGCTGGGCTCAAACCATCCAGCCTCGGTGTATGTGGTTGGTGCCCTAGTCACCGAGCTATGGGCACTGAGTCCCTGTATTCTTTTTTTTTTTTGTCCCGATATTTGAATTCCTGATCTTTTTGTGCTGTTTTTTGGGGGGAATGCTGCTCTGTGTGATCCTGCTATGGCTCATGGAGATGTGGAATTAGAATCTAAGGTGTTAGTCACATTACATTTGAAAATCTAAATCCCAGAGATGAAAGAAACAGCAGTGCGATTACTATGGAAAATGGCATGAACTTAGTTTTGTTGTTAGCTCTGGGTATATGGAAACAGGAATGATTTTTGTTTGCCAAGGAGAGAGCTGGGTATTTTCAGATTTATTTTCTTCTTTTTATCATCCTAAATGTTTTAAGTTATTTCTGGTGCCTCTTCATTATTCATTTTAAATACAGTAAAGGTTTCTCTGCAGGTTTGTTGACATGTCATTGAATTTTTCTGGGAATGAGTATGTTAATGGCATATTTAATGTTGGTATAAGCCATTGATTTGAGTTTGTGATATTTGCTGGAACATTGTGTCCTGAATAAAACATAAAAACAAACTAAAATGTAACCCTAACAAACTGAATATTTAAATGGTCGTGAATGAGAAAGCACAATCCAATTATTTTTTTACCCTGGAGTATACAGAATTCTAAATCTGAAGGATTAGTAGTTGATTTTAAGAACTGTTATGTTTTAGGAAAATTCCTTTTAAGAATGAATAAAGAATCTGAAAAGTTGCTTTCTTAAAATTGCTATATATGTGATCGTAAAAATCACTTATTGGCATCTTTCACTGAAATGTAGGTCTTTAGAAATAAATTGTTGTAAGAGAAATAAATTTGATGTTGCTGCTGCTCTGATACAAGTACACTGAAATCATAGTCTCTCTGAAGTTGACAACTTATTTGATATTTTGTTTGCATTATTGAAAATTATTATTCTGCTCTTGTATTCATTAATTTAACTTAGGGAATCTATGTTCAGAAACCTTGAGACAATAAAACAAAATGCAGTTATTTGTTCTCACGGTGGTAAATTGCAGCACTGGCTCTAATCTTTCAACCCTTGGCGTGTCCATGTTCTTAACGATGTGAATTTTCAGTTTCCTTGACCCCCATGGGTGGAGGATATTTTCTCTGTCCTGTGACATTGTGTTGGCTGAAGAAAATGGAGCGAGAGTGACAGTGTGTCAGTTCTGAGTCCTAGGTCATACACAATTCTGCTTCTTCTGTGCCTCTGCCATCCCCGTGAAAGAACATACCTCACTCATGTCAACTGCCCATAGAAGGAAGCGGGTGAGGAGCACAAAGAGCCGGGCCATCCAAGTTGAGCCCAGCCTCCATCAGCTGGACTCTCACCAACACACAGATGTGCAAGTTAAATAAAAACCTATTGTTACATGCCACTAAGATTGTTATGGTTATTTCTTACATAGCATTACAATAGCAATATCTAACTGATACATCCACAGACACCGAGAATTTCAATGATAGTCCCAAAATAGTTATCCACAGTGAGTTTTCTAAACATTTGTAGCAAATGGCATACACATTCTGTTTCACCTGGGTATAAAGATCCTAGATTAGAAATAATCTTGGCATCAATTTCTTAGAAATACAGGAGTTAATCAACCCCATGCTAATATTTAATTAAATAATATGGAAAGTATAAAAATTTGGGTTGCAATCGTCTTACCTGCTCGTCTTTAGCACAATGTCTGTTCAATAAGAATTTGTCAAATGAATAAATGAATGAAGGAGCCAAGATTCTTTTCCCCTTCTTAATTTTCATTATTTTTCTCTTATGCAAAACATTTAAAGAAGAGTCTTCAAACAACAAACAAACCAATCAGAAATCCATAAATCATTGCTCTCAGTCAGTGGTTCTCAACAGGATGTGAATGTGTTCCCCAGGGGAATTTGGTAATGTCTAGAGACAATTTTGTTGTCATGAGCGAGGAATGGGCTGCTTCTAGTAGGTGGAGGCCAGAGGTATGGCCAAACTTCCTATAATGCACAAGATAGATCCCACAATAACAAATTATTTGACCCAATTAGTCATGTGTGTTCTTTTATTTACTTATTGTTGTATTATTTTGTCTTGTAGTCATTTTTCCCCCCTTTCCTATGCAGTCTCTAAAGATTGCCCTAACTTTTCATTTGCTCTTTTCCGGAACTGCCTCCTTGAATCTCATGTCACTTTTAGTTTTTTTTTTTTTGTTTGTTTGTTTGTTTTTTTGAGACAGAGCCTCAAGCTATCACCTGGATAGAGTGCTGTTGCATCACAGCTCACAGCAACCTCCAATTCCTGGGCTCAAGTGAGTCTCCTGCCTCTGCCTCCCGCAGAGGGACTACAGGTCCCTAAGTAGCTGGGACTACAGGTGCCCGCCACAACACCTGGCCATTTTTTACCTTAGCCTGTTGAGCCACAGGCGCTGAGCCGATAATGGACTTTTTCATGCTTGACAAAGGTTTCTCTCCCCAAGATTGTGAAAATGTTATCTCACATTTTTTCCAGGATGATTTTTTTTTTTTTGTAGAGACAGAGTCTCACTTTATCGCCCTCGGTAGAGTGCTGTGACATCACAACTCACAGCAACCTCCAATTCTTGGGCTTAGGCGATTCTCTTGCCTCAGCCTCTCTTGTCCCAGTGCCAAGTAGCTGGGACCATAGGCGCCTGCCACAACGCCCAGCTATTTTTTGTTGCAGTTGGCCAGTGCGGATTTGAACCTGCCATCATTGGTATATGTGGCCGGTGCCCTACTCACTGAGCCACGGGTGCCGCCCTCCAGTAAGATTTTTTAAAACAATAAGAACATGAAAATCTGAATGTGTTTATATTGCAAGACACAGAAATCTAACTTTAATTTTTCCTATGGTCAGTTGATTAAAAAAGTATTATTTCAGGAAAGCTAAACATCTTTCCCAAATCCTGAGGCTGAGAAAAGATTAAAGCTCGTGTACGGTGTTTGTAAAAGATGTTGATGTGAAATTTCCCTGAAGGCAGGAGCTGAAGCATGGGACGTATGACTGAATCAGAGTCAACTAAAGAGGCTGAGATTAATGTTAGTGAGAAATGTACCCTCTTTTACAAAGACATTTGAATTCATTTGCAACCTATACCAACTTGTGATTAACCATTTAAAATAAAAGTATTTAAAGGTTAGTAAATGAGTACTTTCTGCACTCTATTAGGAATGGCAAATAAATTTTGATTCATTTACCAGCTCCAACTGATTGGTAATGGCTGCCTGGAACACTGGGTTAAGAGGGGTCCAGAGGCCAAATTTGAACTCAATTGAGAAAAGGGACATAATGCCTACTGAAAGTTAGGAGTAGGGTGGACATCAGTGACAGTGTTATGAAAGCAACACATCTGCTGTTCCCACGATTTCCTTCAGTCTAGATCATTGCCAAGGATGATGTCTGGCACAAGGAAGAACTCAGATGCCAAAGTTAGGCTGTTCGGTTTTGGAGCCTTACTAGTTTTATAACCTTTGGTAAAGTGTTTAGCATCTCAGTGGTTCACTCTCTTTATCCATGAGATGGGGGTAATAATAATATCTACTATATAAAGTGGTGGTTATAAAGAATAATGACTGGCTGGGCGCCATGGCTCATGCCTATAATCCCAGCACTCTGGGAGGCCGAGGCAGGTGGATTGCTTGAGCTCAGGAGTTTGAGACCAGCCTGAGCAAAAGAGACCCTGTCTTTACTAAAAAATAGCCTGGTATTGTGGTGGGCACCTGTAGTCCCAGCTACTTGGGAGGCTGAGGCAAGAGAATCACTTAAGCCCAAGAGTTTGAGGTTGTTGTGAGCTATGACACCATGGCACTCTACCCAGGGTGACAGAGTGAGACTCTGTCTCAAAAAAAAGAACAAAAACCTAAAAATGAATAATGACTTACACATTTATTAAGTGTTTAGCCTAGTCCCTGGCTTCATCATTATTATTGTCATTAGTATTATTAGTATACACGTAGGTAATAAATAAATATCTGTGGAATGAGCACTTTTTCTAGGATGAGTTCACAAACTTACTTGTCAGACCTTGTACAAGAACAGTTCTGATGGTCATTCCAGAAAAAGAGCGCCGAAATTGCTTTGAAGAATGGACCAGATGCTGGCGTCAGAGCATAGCACCCCAAGGGGAGTACTTTGAAGGTGACCATGATGATATTCAGCAATGAAATATATAGCACTTATTTTGAGTTCATGAACTTGACTGCCTGACCTCATACTTCCAGCATTTTATTACAATATTCATTTTTTGCATAAGAAATTATGCTAGTATGTATAAGTCTACTAACCATGCTTTTGGAAAGCTTGGCTCTGCTCAATAATAATAATAATAATAAAATCATATCCAAAGTATTAGTATGTTCTATTTAGTATCTACATACCTAAATGATAGAAAAATTAAATTGCCTTTAGGTATTAGCTTTGCAAATCCAGCTCTATAAAGTGACCCACTTCCTTACCAAACTCAGAAAAGATTATTTGAGTAGATGAATATGAGGTGTTATGCGCTCCTCAGAATTAGGTAGTTAGCTATTAAGTACAGGACCATAGGGCGGTGCCTGTGGCTCAGTAGGTAGGGCGCCAGCACCCATATACCAAGGGTGGCGGGTTAGAACCTGGCCCCGGCCAAACTGCAACAAAAAAATAGCCAGGTGTTGTGGTGGGTGCCTGTAGTCCCAGCTGCTCAGGAGGCTGAGGGAAGAGAATCACCTAAGCCCAGGAGTTGGAGGTTGCTGTGAGCTGTGATGCCACTGCACTCTACTGAGGGTGATAGAGTGAGACTCTGTCTCTTAAAAAAAAAAAAGCACAGGACCATAATATCACCAAAGGTGAACTAGAATATTCTGAACCTTTGACATGTATCTCCACAATTGAATTTATATTGGGCTAATAAATTTCAAAGGGAGTTCGTTTTAATAATTACAGAAATCTTACTTAAGTATGTCACATTTAAATAAACTTTGAACAGCAGCTATAGAGGTGAGAAAGTGAACTTGAATTCTCCAGTCAGGAAGAGGTTTTCAAAAATAAGGAAAGCATATTTTGATTTGTTTGTGTACATTTACTGCAAAGGAAGAGTCAGGCACTTATCAATAGTGCAACCATGGAAAAGTATTGGATTTAAGCTTTGCTTTAAATGAATATGTGTGTGTTCTGCTTTGGATCACTTCCTGAAGTCAATACTCATCGACCTCAAAGGACCTCTCTGAGATCTAAAAAGATATCTGTCCACCCATGGAGATTAGACTACAACTCTGTTTTAAGATTCATGTCTAAAATCTACTTCTTTAAAAACAATCGTTATCTTTCATGAAACAAATTACAGGCAATTACATAACTGTGTTTATGTTTTCTGTTGGAAATTTTAGAGAATACCATCAAGGTGACCTGTGTGTGCAGCTCAGATTAGCAACATCAACATCACCTGGGTGCTTGTTAGGGCTGCAGAATCCGAGCCCCGCCGCAGGCCTCCTGAATCAGAATCCAGTTTCACCAGGTCCCCAGGTGATTTGTATAAACACATTAGGGTTTGGGAAGGCCGGCTCTAAGCCGTCAGATGACCTAACGAACTGAGACTTTTGTTAAACATTGTGTAGGTGGGATAGTTTGGTACACAATTTAGCCTGGTAGTTATTTAGAAAAGTCCAAATTGAATAAGGTGGGAATAAAATGTTTGCTCAAATGACCTGTTTGACTTTGCCGAAAAGAAGGCCACCTGAAGCTATTAAAATGAAGAAAGGCCATCTCTGATATCTGTGTGTCAGGCTGCTCCCGTCTTATTGCTTAATTAGAAACATATCATCGTGGCTCCTTGTATAGCCAGCTCCTTGTATACACTAGAACAGAACATCACATCTGCTTAGCCATTCAGGAGTTGGATTTTCATGGGAGAAAGTTATCTAATTACAGTGTCACCAAACTTGTGCTAATTTCACAATATTCATTTTTCAGTCCTCTATGGAGAGTGAGATTAGGAAACATCTGGAAAGGGCAAGTCAGGTCTGTTGAATGAAGTCTGCAATCATTGGCTGATTTAAAACAAAACAGCCACACAGGCCAACCCACAGACAATCATCCTGTTGCCTTCTTATGATTCTTTTTCTATCTACAGATGCTTTTTCTATCAGAGCTGATATCCGAGGACATTTATCCTCTCCTTCCTGGGCTTAGCGCACAGGTGGATTTAAAGCTCTCTTTCATATAGTTTATCACGAAGTAACAGTAACTGAAGGCTGATCTCCCTCCTCCTGGAGACAGAGAGAGCTAATGAGATTTGACGACTGCCTTTGGTTAAAGACCTAGGACTGATGAATGCGCTAGTGACTCCTCTGACCCCAGTCAACTGATTTTTATTGACAGCCTGTTGACGTAACAAACTAAGGGTTTGTGATTTAAGCTGTTTCTAAGCCCTTAGACAAATAAGCCCCCTCCCCCCTTTTTGCAGTTTTTAGCTGGGGCTGGGTTTGAACCCACCACCTCTGGTATATGGGGCGGGTGCCCTACTCCTTTAAGCCACAGGCGCTGCCCCAAATAAGGCTTTTTCTAATAGTACTGATTTGTAATGTGTCCTAATTAAACACACCTAGCACCCGTTTGGAACCCTGGTTGTTGTTTTTGTTTTTTAGTTATTTACAAAATGGTTTTATCTAAAGAGAAGTATGTATATATATTTTTTACCATCCTCCCCACCCCAGCAAAAACTCAGCAACATATGAAATACGGGTGCTATAATTGATTTTTCAATTTCTATGCTGTTGGGAGATGGAACTAAAAGGGTTACATCAGAATCTATCTAGAAACATTCTGCTCTAAATCAAACTCTGCTGGTGAGTAACAGTTGTTGCCTTGGTGAGCTTTCTTGCCATTTGCTGATGCAGCTTGCTCTAGCCAATCTACCACAAGGGACACATAATGGGAGCCGCATTCGAGCCCCTCTTGGAAGAAATCCATAAAAGAGCGGAGATGTGAGCCCAGCAATAAATCCTAGGAGCATTTGTGCTGGAGCTGTGAAATGATACCAGTAACTCCTTAGTAATACGTTAAAGGGACAATAAAGGGAATTCACCAGGGTTTTTTTTTTTTTAATGTATAGGGCTATTTTTAATTGAAACTTATCAAAGACATAGAGCTTGTGACAGCAGCTGCTTGCCAATTGCTTTTCATTCATTTCAGATTTTATCTTGAAGTTGACTTTTATCTTGCCACTAATAGCTTATTTTTTAAAACAACTTTAAAGATTGGTTCAGTCATTCTCAAGGGCCCCTGACGGGGTCTGTCCATCTGAAAGCCCCATCCTTGTTCTCATCCTTTCGGATTTACTCTCTGAGATATTCTCTCGTCTTCCTATGTCGTCACCAGTCGGTCAGTTTAGGTCAAGTTGGTTGGTACTTACTGTCTGTCTAGCACTGTGCCAAGTGTCACGGGAATATGAGGAAAGAGAAATCACTGCCTTTACCCTCAAGGAACTCAGGGCACATTTACAGGTGCCCAGAATAAAACAAGGAGGCCAGGTAGAGAATGGTGTAAGGCAGAATTAATGCCACAGTGTTTAAGACGGGGAGAACTCAGTGTGGCAGGATAGTTAGGGAGGTGTCCTCGCAAGGAGAGGACCTGAGATGGGTTCCAAACAGAAGCTGACTGGAGCAAAGCCTTTGTGTCAGAGCTAGGTGGGGGCAGGGGTGATTTAGATGGGTCGAGGGTGGAATTCAGGGTGGAAAGATGGTACAGAAAGATTTCACTAGGAGAAGGCTGAACTGGAGCCAGAGAGGCTAAACTGTGGCACCTCCAACATGGCTGAGGATTTGGGGATGGCAGCAGACAGCAGGGGAAGGCAGAGCCGAGGAGTCCCTCTGGGTCCAGAAATTCTTTAGCTAACTTCCTTCCCACTCAGTGTTTCTCGGAACTTGCTCTGTGACTATCTACATTAAACTTGCTAAAAAGGAAGACTTCTGGGTTCTACCTTGGACCAACTGAATTAGAATCATAAGAAAAAAGAGTCTTATTAATTTCCTATATATCTTACCTAGGAGGAAACTGATGCTCAGAGAAGCCAAGTAACTTGCCCAGTTATCACAAAGCTCATGGTGGAGCCCAAGTCTACTCTGCTTCACTCCGTACCACCTGCCGGCCGGCCTTCCTTTCTCACTCCGTACCACCTGCCGGCCGGCCTTCCTTTCTTTCTCCCTTCCTCCCCTTTTTTTTTGCAGTCAGGGTCTGCTCTGTTGCTTGAGCTAGAGTGCAGTGACATCCTCACAGCTCACTGCAACCTCAAACTCCTGGGATCAAGCGGTCCTCTGGCCTTAGCATTCCAAGTAGCTGGGACTACAGGTGCCCGCCACAACACTTGGCTAATTTTTCTATTTTTTTGTAGATATGGGGGTCTCGTTCTTGCTCAGGCTTGTCTTGAACTCTTGACCTAAAGCGATCTTCCCCCCACACTCAGCGTCCTAAAGTGTTAGGGTCACAGGTGTGAGCCATCGTGCCCCAGTCATTTCTTTTTAGTCCCTCTCTATTGTGTGGTGAAGGTAAGCAGGCAATGTTTGTGTTGTTGTGGCTTTATTGTGTTTATCTCTTAAAAGGTATTTTCTTGTTTGTGTTTTTGTTTTTGGAGCAAACTATATTCTAACAGTAATGGGAAAAAAACAAAGTCATCTGCAATATTTGATCTCATCAAGGCAACTATTTTCATTTGTAATCTCTCTAATAGGCTGGGAGAGATAATAGACTCGTAGCAAAAGCCACAGTTCATAAATCCAGGTGAAAAGCTTTAGGTTCAATTTTTTTTTTCTATAGATTTGAAAATTTTTAAATTTTTCTCTCCATTTTTTTTTTCTATAGACTTGAAAAATGTTTGTTTTTGAGACAGAGCTTCAAGCTGTCACCCTGGATAGACTGCCGTGGCATCACAGCTCACAGCAACCTCCAACTTCCGGGCTCAAGCGAGTCTCTTGCCTCCACCTCCCAAGTAGCCGGGACTACAGGTGCCCGCCACAACACCCGGCCATTTTTTGGTTGCAGCCGTCATTGTTGTTTGGCGGGCCCGGGGTGGATTCGAACCCGCCAGCTCAGGTGTACGTGGCTGGCGCCTTAGCCCATTGAGCCACAGGTGCCGAGCCATGGCTCATCATTTTAATACATGTGTATGTGCCAGGCTCTATGCTAGGCACTGGGCTTATAGCTGTAAAGAAAACATTCATAGGAAGCTCCTGGCATCAGAGCTTCATTGGTGAGACAGCCAGTAAACAAGGAAACCAACAAAAGAATATAGCTATAATTATAGAATTTTGTCTGGCACTGTAAGAGAAACCGTATCACTTGGTCGGCTGGCTGGGAGACTTCTTTTTTTCTTTTTTGCTGGGTTTGAACCCACCACCTCTGGCATAGGGGGCCAGTACCCTACTCCTTGGAGCCACAGGCGCTGCCCTGGGAGACTTCTGAGGGCATGTGTTTAGGCTCTCATCTATGGGGGAGAAAACTCAGCTATTTGAAGAGATGGCGGAGGAATGGGAAGAATGAGCCCAGTAAAGGGACTAGCTAGAATTTGTGCAAAGGTAAAATTGCCAAGAGGCCTTGTTAGTTTTAAGACAGAGTTAATGCTTCATCCTCTAACCATGAATATTGCCAACTCAAACTTTTTTTCTAGTGTCCTTTTGAAAGACAGAAAAACAAACTGTATTTAAAAATTAAAGATACATGTTCATTATAAAAAGGCTGGGGGTTACAGATATGTCACAAAGAAGGGAAAGCCCTTCTTTCATGACGCCCGGATATAATCATTTTGGTATAATTAGACATTATGTCAACATCTGCCTCTAAGTCCATGTCTCTGTGGCTTTCTATATAAATCTTTATCTATAGCCACATCTATTTTCATTTTCATTTCTTTGTCTGTATCTACCTCCAAGGAAGCGTATAGCTTGTATTATTTAACAACTTGCTTTTTTATTTGTGAAACAAATCCCAGATACCTTATCATTTCATCTGAAAGTATTTCAGAATACACATGTGTTTTTCCTAGGGGGTGTTTACAGTGCACAGAAGTGGTGGGGGAGGTAACAATAATGTCAGTATCAGTCATTGCACTGGGGCCACTGAGAGTAACTGGGCAAGCAGTTGTGCACCCTCATTTTCTCATTTCATTCTGTCTGGAAGCATTTTCTTTTTTTTTTTTTTTTGAGACAGAGCCTCAAGCTGTCACCCTGGATAGAGTGCTATGGCATCACAGCTCACAGCAACCTCCAATTCCTGGGCTCAAGCGAGTCTCTTGCCTCTGCCTCCCAAGTAGCTGGGACCACAGGTGC
>CAUYON010089627.1:0-52166 GCA_963573935.1 Arctocebus calabarensis | reverse complement strand
TACAGGCGCCCGCCACAACGCCCGGCCATTTTTTGGTTACAGCCGTCATTATTGTTTGGCGGGCCCGGGGGCTGGATCGAACCTGCCAGCTCAGGTGTACGTGGCTGGCGCCTTAGCTGTTGAGCCACAGGCGCTGAGCCTTTTTTTTTTGTTTGTTTTTATTGTTGGGGATTCATTGAGATTACAAGAAACCAGGTTACACTGATTACATTTGTTAGGTAATCACACTTACAATCATGTTTTGCCCCCAAAAGGTGTGGCACACACCAAGACCCCACCCCCCATGCTCCTTCCCTCTCTCTGCTCTTCCTTTCCCCACCCACCCTCATTCTTTCTCTCTCTGCTCTCCCCTTCCCTCACTCCCACTGTGTCATTATCATTAATTGTCCTCATATCAAAATTGAGTACATAGGATTCATGCTTCTCCATTCTTGTGGTGCTTTACTAAGAATGTGTTCCACTTCCATCCAGGTTAATACAAAGGCTGTAAAGTCTCCATTTTTTTAAATGGCTGAATAGTATTCCATAGTGTACATACACCACAGCTTGTTAATCCATTCCTGGGTTGGTGGGCATTTAGGCTGTTTCCACATTTTGCCGATTGTAAATTGAGCTGCAATAAATAGCCTAGTGCAAGTGTCCTTATGATAAAAGGATTTTTTTCCTTCTGGGTAGATGCCCAGTAATCTTCCTTCCAAAAAGGTTGTATTAGTTTGCAGTCCCACCAGCAGTGTAAAAGTGTTCCCTTCTCTTCACATCCCCGCCAGCATCTGCAGTTTTGAGATTTTGTGATGTGGGCCATTCTCACTGGGTTAGATGGTATCTCAGGGTGTTTTTTTTGTTTGTTTGTTTGTTTGTTTTTTTTGTGGAGACAGAGTCTCACTTTATCGCCCTCGGTGGAGTGCTGTGGTGTCACACAGCTCACAGCAACCTCCAACTCCTGGGCTTGAGCGATTCTCCTGCCTCAGCCTCCTGAGTAGCTGGGATTACAGGCGCCCACCACAATGCCTGGCTATTTTTGTTTGTTTGTTTTGCAGTTTGGCGGAGGCCAGGTTTGAACCCGCCACCTTTGGTATGTGGGGCTGGCGCCCTACTCACTGAGCCACAGGTGCCACCCCTCAGGGTGGTTTTGATTGGAATTTCTCTAATAAGTAGGGATGATGAGTATTTTTTCATATGTTTGTTAGCCATTCATCTGTCTTCTTCTTGTTTGTTTGTTGTTTTTTTTTTTTTTTTTTGCAGTTTTAGGCTGGGGCTGAGTTTGAACCTGCCACCTCCGGCATATGGGGATGGCCCAGCATCCTATTCCTTTGAGCCACAGGTGCAGCCCTCATCTGTCTTCCTTAGAGAAGGTTCTATTCATGTCTCTTGCCCATTGATATATGGGATTGTTGGCTTTTTTCAGGTGAATTAATTTGAGTTCTCTATAGATCCTCATTATGAAGCTTTTGTCTGATTCAAAATATGTGAATGTCCTTTCCCATTGTGTAGGTTGTCGATTTGCTTTGGTTGTTGTCTCCTTAGCTGGACAAAAGCTTTTCAGTTTAATTAAGTCCCATTTGTTTATTTTTGTTATTGTTGCAATTGCCACAGCTGTCTTCTTCATGAAGTCTTTCCCCAGGCCAAAATCTTCCAGTGTTTTTCCTATGCTTTCTTTGAGGATTTTTATTGTTTCATGCCTTAAATTTAAGTCCTTTCCATCTTGAATCAATTTTTGTGAGTGGAGAAAGGTGAGGGTCCAGGTTCAGTCTTTTACATGTGGATATCCAGTTCTCCCAGCACCATTTATTGAATAGGGAGTCTTTCCCCCAAGGTTATCTTCTTGATTGGTTTATCAAAGATTAGGTGGTTGTAAGATGTTAGTTTCATTTCCTGGTTTTCTATTCAATTCCAAATGCCTATGTCTCTATTTTTGTGCCAGTACCATGCTGTCTTGACCACTACGGCTTTGTAGTACAGCCTAAAATCTGGTATGGTGATGCCCCCAGCTTTGTTTTTATTACTAAGAACTACCTTAGCTATACGGTTTTTTTTTTTTTTCTGGTTCCATACAAAATGCAGAATCATTTTTTTCCAATCTTGAAAGTATGATATTGGTTTCTTAATAGGTATGGCACTGAATAGGTAGATTGCTTTGGGAAGTATAGACATTTTAACAATATTGATTCTTCCCAGCCATGAGCATGGTATGTTCTTCCATTTGTTAATATCCTCTGCTATTCCTTTCTTAGGATTTCATAATTTTCTTTATAGAGGCCCTTCACCTCCTTTGTTAGGTATATACCTAGGTATTTCATGTTCTTTGAAGCTATGGTGAAGGGAGTTGTGTCCCTCTGTTTTACTTTTTAAGGAATTGATCTGCAAAGTTTTTAAAGACAGGCAAGTTAGTGGCTAATGTTTGAAAATCCAAAGGTGGGCTGCATCTGTGGCTCAAAGGGTAGGGTGCCAGAGATAGTGGGTTCATAACCCAGCCCTGGCCAAAAACTGCAAAAAAAAAAAAAAGAAAGAAAAAAAAAGTCCAAACGTTTCAGTTAAACTCTTGAGTCTAGAGTGTGGTTTCTCTTGAAAACTCCAGGGAACTGGCAGCAGCAGAGTGGGTACCTGTCTGCCTGTCCGCCTGTGCGTCCAGCCTCACTGGACTCTTCCCTTCCTGCCCCAGTGGCTGCCACAGGCCTGGCCGGCTGGGACACGTGCACTAATACCGGCTTGCTGAGGGCTGAGCAGGGCAACTGGCTGGCCAGGGGTGGGTCCAGATGCAAGTCGGGGGTTGCTGCCTTCACACTACCCCAGACCTTCGCCCCTACGTTCACCATGCAACTGTGGGTATTTGTGACCAGTCTTCCAAGGAGGGGTTATAGAAGCTGGCCCCAGAGGGCTTCCATGGCCCCAACGGCCTGTGAGGCCCCAGGGAGGCCCAGAAGGTGGGTCTGAGCACAGCCCAGCACAGCCCACGTGCCTTGGGGCATCACAGCCTGCCCTTCTAGCCCACACCCAGGAGCAGGGGTGGAAAAGGAGGGGAGGATGACAGGTGGATCAGAGTCCTCCTCATTCCCTCCCAACCCCCATGGTCTAGCTCTACCTGGAGTCCCAGGATGCTAATTTGAACCAGCCTCTCAAGTCACCGTGAAGGGATTGCTTTTTTTTTCTTTTTTTTGAGATAGGGTCTCACTATGTAGCACTCGATAGAGCGCTGTGGCATCACAGCTCACAGGAACCTCAAACTCTTGGGCTTAAGCGATTCTCTTGCCTCAGCCTCCCGAGTAGCTGGGACTACAGGTGCCTGCCACAATGCCTGGCTATTTTTTGTTGCAGCTGTCGTTGTTGCTTAGCAGGCCCAGACTGGGTTCGAACCCGCCACCTCTGATGTATGTGGCTGGCACTGTAACCACTGTGCTATGGGTGCCGAGCCAAGGGATTGCTTTTCAAGGTTTGGCTGCATTTTATTCCACAGCTTGATGGAGGCCTTTAAATATTTAGACGTGTGGTACATGGGCCTCCATAAGTGCTCACGTCCCAGCCTTGGAATCATAGGGCGGTGGGGCCTCTCCCACTGTTGCCTGGCTGTGCAGCAGACAGGGCTGGGCTACAGGTGTCAAAACTACCCCCAGACAAAGATGCTGCCCAGCTCTATGTCCCCTAGGGAGTGTGAAACCAACAAGTGGGGACGTTTGGACCCACCTCTGGCCAGCCAGCTGCCCTGCTCAGCGGTCAGCAATCAGGAACTGGTGTGGAAGACTCTGGGAGCCACCACCAACTGTAGTCCTCTCCATGGTCACTCTGCAGGCTCTGGGCATCTGTGAGCCCTCACAGCCTCTTGGGAAGTGGCCCTGCAGAGGATTAAAGGGACAAGGTGTGCAAATGATGCAGGAGATGCTGGTGGAGGATGGATCAGAGCAGGCCTGGTGGGCCACACACACAGCTGGCTTGTTCCTTCCTGGGCCTGGACTTGTCTGCAGTCAGCTGCACCTGCGAGAAGGACATTGGGACCTCCTTTCCCAGGTCTTCCCCTTCCTGGTCCCCAGTCATTTTGGTCACACCCCACCCCACCGGTCCTGGGAGCTTCTGCCTTCCTCCCCAATTCCTCAGTCCTAAAGCCCGTGAGGGCAGGAGGGGAAGGGGGGGACATAGCCCAGCTGGAGGAGGCAGAGGGTCCCCAGGGCCTGATGAGCTGGGGTTTAGCTGGGGAGGTGGGCAGGGTAGGCAGAGCCCCTTGACGTACGTCTTCCTGATCCTTCCTGTTGGCGTGGGCGGCCCCTCTGCAGATTTGAATCCTGCCTGGGGTATGAGGTGACCGGGGGTGGGGAACCTGGGGAGGACAAGGGCTTGTGGCTACTTGCTTCATTGTGCCCTGGCCTGGCACATGGAGGCGCTCAAGTGTATGACGATGAATGTGGGAGGGAGGAGAGTGTGGGCAGACAGCGCCCAGTCAGTTAGTTCATGATTGGGGGGCAGGGAGGAAATGGAACAGTAATGGCAGTGGCCCTTACCTAGTGCTCACTCAGTACTGGGCCCCCCTCTTCTAAGCGCTGCAGCCTTAGCTCATCCCTCAGCAGCCCATTTCACAGAAGCAAAGACTGAGGCACAGAAAGACCGAGTAACCTGCCCGAGGTCACAAAGCTAGGTGGTGGTAGAGGACAGCTTTGACCCCAGGTGGTCACATTCCAGAGCCTGTGTCCTCAACTGCTGTCCTTCTGCCTGTGGATTGCTGTCCTCTTTGGGCACTGGGTCAGCTATAATTGGCATAAGCTGCTGGGGCTCCAGGCCCTATTCCAGTTGCTCATGGCTGGGTCCCAAAGGCTACCTGCTCAATCAGCCATGAAGCTGCCCTCTGGCCAGAAGCCATTTGGAGCAGTCCTGGGCAGGTGCCCCCATCTGGCTTTCTGCAGGCTTATGGCCTTGGGCCCGCCCTTGCAGGACAGCCAGGTCTCCTGTGCCACCAGGAGCACAGCCAGAGGGGCATGGGGGTTTAGCCAGACCCTGTTGTGTTAGAGAGGCCCATGGGAGTTGGAGTCCTGCTGCCAGCAGCCCCTGGGCTGAGTGCAGAAGAAGCTGAGAGATGGGGCCAAAAAATGAAATGATGGGAGTTTGCATTTCCCTTTTATTTTAAATGCTTCCTTTGATAGTCTGGATATAGTGCTGATTTTTATATAGCAGGCTAAAGAAGGGTATGTACAGATGAGGCTACTGTTAAAAAATAAAATAAAGGAAAAGGTGGATGGCCATGCAGCTCAGTCTGGTAAACTTAGTGCTCTGTGCCCAAGAGAGGGAGTTTGCAACCTGGACTCTTCCTCTTCCTGGCTGTGTGACCCCAGGCAACTTTTGCACTCTCTGTGTCCCCTTCCTTGATGGAATGGACCTGCTGGACAGAGGGTGTGGGGCCATAGTGGGGACCTGCTCAGGAGCCCAGCAGGAGGGAGGCCTGGGGGGTGAGGGCAGTGCTCACTTTAGGTGTGATACTGGGTGGCAGGCGTTCCTGGCTTGATGGCCCCTCCTCACACCTAGCTGTCCTGACATATGTCCCTGGGCCCCATGATCCTTTGAATAATCTTCTTTGCTGCTTCAATCACATGAATGTGTAGCTGAGGTCCCCAGCCAGGCTGCATAACTCTCAGCATCTGGGAGCACCCCTGCCCCAAGGAATGTCAGGTCTCAGCACACTGGCTTAGCAAATGTGTGGCTAGGGGGTGATATCTGCCTGTGGGTTTTATTTTATGGAAAAGCACGAGAACTATCTATCAGAAAATGTGAACCGTTATTAGCTCTAGATGGAGACTTGTAGGTGATTTTAATTGAAAAATTATTATGATTTTGCTTTTCTGTATTTTCTTCACAATTTCCCTACTAGTCATGATTTGTGTTTGAAAAAGAAAAAATGCAAATCATGGGGCCATTTCCCTTAACTCCTCTGGCTCTAGGAGAGTTGGGATGGGCTGGGAGGGGGGTGTGACTGCCCAGACTGGGATGGTGAGCCTCCCCTGCCCAGGTCTGCAGAGAGAGGCCGTGGTGGTCCCTAGGCATCCATAAATGTGTCTAGCTGTAGGGCACAGCACAGCAGGGACCGCTGACACAGCAGTCCTGTGTGTCCAGAGGCAGCTGGGGCAGGGGCACCAGAGCCATCCGGCTCCCTGGGGATCCTTGCTCAGCCTCCCTGGGGGCTACAGGGACCAAAGGAGGGAGGTGACAAGGGGGAGGCAGGACATGCTGCTGAGATCCTACAGGGTGCAGTACAGCCCCTCAGCCCCCTGCTACCCTCCCCCCACCCCCAGAGTCCACGGTGCCAGCTGAATGCCTCGTCCTGGAGCAGAGAAGATTAAGGCAGCCAGGCGTGCGCAGCAAGAGTCAGCCAGGCGTCAGCACACAAGCTCTGGAACCAGGGAGCACCTCTGAGAAGGAGTCTGGTCTCTGACTTTCGGGTCTGCCAACCTTGCTCTCACCTTCTCCCTGCTGCCTGGAAGATGTCGGAGTTTTCCTAATGGCCACTGGCAACCCTCCACCCTCTGGTGAGGTCAGGGCCTGAGCATTGTCCTGGAGTCTCTGGGGACTAGGCCTGCCACTCTGATTTAAGACAGGCTCCCCTCCATGGCCCACAGGGACAGACTGTCTCAGGGAAGCTGATGTAGCCGAGGGACGGGAGGACAGAGCAGGCATCACCACTGGGACTTCCTCCTCCCAGACTCCTAGGGAGTGTTCCAGGGCCACACCCAGGTGACTGTGGGTGCCTGGCCCCCGACGCCTTCACAGGGGCTCCAGCACCCCCACAGCCCACCTTCTGCACAGGGGCTTCCACTGCGTCCCTCATGCCAGCCTGGAGTCCGTGTCCGACCTGAGGCTGAGCCCCTGCCCCAGACAGAACATGCTCCAGGGCCCCTCAGCCATCATGCGCGGCCCTTCCTGCCCATCTCAAGTTCTGCTTCTAGACAGAAACCCACCTATGACTGTTGAGTGTGGCTCTCACTGAGAGTTCCATGTCTTGATGGCAAGAAGGAGGTGTCTATGGTTCACAGACCGGGGCCAGCAGTGGTGTTTCTCTAGAGGTGGGCTTCGGGCAGCCTGGCCTCTGCTCATTTAAAGCAGAGACAGGTCCTGTTCTGGAAAGAGGTGAACACTTTGTCCCCAACACTACACAGTCTGTGGTCTTCCTTGTGTGTTTGGGGGGCCTCGCCAGGGGGTTATGGCAAGAAAGGGCTGGTTTTAGCCTCTCTGTGGCCATGGCAGACTCAGGGCACCTGGATATCAAATTGGGGGAAGGGACTAGAAAGTAATAGGAACTGGTAAGTCTGCCCGGAACAGAAAACCCGAATTCCAGTATTACAGTCACATCAAGGTTTATTTTTTCTCACACATTAAGAAATGCAGAGGCGGTACCAGGGCTGGTGTCTCAGGCCCAGCTGGGTACTCAGAAAGGCAACTGTTGTCTCCCTGGCCAGAAGGGGGCTTCTCCCGCAGTAGGGGCTGTTGGGTGGTGCCTCCCCCAACCCGCTAACTAAAGATGGGGGAGGGGTGCCAGAGAAAAGCCAGGGCCCCAAACTCGAGCACCTGAGGCTTTGTGAGAAGTGTGTGTGTGGGGGGGGACAGCTTTAGAGAAACTTTCTGGAAGCTCCACCCATCACTCCTGCTTACATCACATGGCCACTCCTGCCCACTCCCAGCCCCAGCAATAACCTTTATTTGATCTGGGCACATTGGTCCCCTAAGTGGGGCTCTACTAATAAGGAGGAAGGTAAGAATGAAGCCGGGGAAGCCGAGGATGAGAAGGCACTTTGAGGGTGGTGGGAGCCACCCCTGCAACCTGGCGCTGGGGACAGGAGCCCAGAGAGGAGGCTGGGGTGTGTGTCTGGCCTTGGGGTATTCTAAATCCCATTTACTATCCAGTTGTAACTCCAGCTCCTTTTCTATGTAGTAATCTCTGGTCCTCCCCAAGGCCAAACAAGTTTTATTCAACTTGGTCTTAGCTTTGCTTTGGGGACTTGAGGGAAGCACTCAGGTCTGAACGTCTCAGCTTGGGAAGAGCAGCTACTCAAGCCAGTGCCAGAGGGTAACTACAGGCAGGGACAGGAACGGGGCAGGGGGGAGCAGTTAGGAGTGGCTCCATAGGTCTGCTCAGAGATATGTTGTCGTGTTTTCACCAGTGCAGAGAGAAGTTGGGCCTTCTCAGGAGAACATGTGACCTCCCCACCGGGAGTGGAGACCCCTGCCAGAGCCTTGAGTAGTAAGGGGCCTAAGCTGGTGAGCCCTGGGTCCTTACGAGGCTTCCTCTCCTGATTCCCAGGCTGCCCATATCCCCTCCACCACCCCTCCGTGACTTTCAAGAAGGCTAAGAGGAGAGGGTGGCACTGCCCACCTTCACCTCCCTGGGCTGCCTGGGGACCACTGCACCTGTGGGTCCTGGACTTGAGGCTCTGGGTCCAACAGGTCTAAGATAACATACCTGTCCTGGGCAGCCTGCAGACAGATCCTAACTCAGAGCCCTGGAATCCATGTCTACTTAATTCTCCCTGAGCCATTTCCCTGGACTTCTGTAGACTAAAAAGTGCCCTTCAACTCTGGATTCTTAACCAGCAGCCTCGCCATGGAGTGGAAGAGCAAGTCCAGCCAAACCTGCCCAGAGGAGGGCTGCCTGCTCTCATGGCCCGGGAAGGCTTCTGCCCTGACAGGGAAATGTTTCAAGGTGCCTCTTTAAATCCCAAACTACTCCAGGTCCACGACACAGAAAGAAGACAGGCGGGGGAGGCAGCAGTGAGCGACTCTTTACTCCGGGATTATACACCGTCAAGCCCCGGGGGTGACCAGCGGCCCCACCTGTCCCTCCTTACAGGGGACAGTTAATACAAACAAAAATAGTTCTCTACAAAACAAAGTTCCCAGCCCCCCAACTCCTCCTTCAGATGGTGAAGTTCTCGGTCACCAGGCCTCATGTGAGGCCTGGAGTCTGGTGGGTAGCACGGAAAATAAAGAATAGAAAAGAATCAAGTCAGTTGTAGGGCAACTGGGACTCCGGGTTGGCGCTGATGGTGAGCCCGGGATAGGCGCGGGGTGTCTGCAACAGTCCTGTGTGCCGCGTTTAGGTGTGGGGGACACAGGACTTGGGGGGCTGGGGCGAGCAGCATTTCTCTCGACCCGTTTTTCACCGCCAGAAAAAAAAAAAAAAAGGAAAAGAAAAGAAAAAGAAAAAAAAAAAGAAAGGAAGAAAGGAAAGGGGCGGGCAGGTAATGTTAATACAAAAGAAAGACTAAGACGGGATCGCAGGCCGCAGGGCGGAAGCACTGCTGATAGCACCTGGTAGCAGCCGGGCCGCACCCTCTCGCCGCCAGGCCTGGACGGGACCCCCGGACCCCCGGCCTCCGGGCTTCCGGCTCAGGGTCTGCGGCCCAGGCGCGCGGCCAGCCCCAGCAGCAACAGGCAGCCGAGCAGGGTGTCGGGGCGCGGGGCAGCCCCGGGGGCGCGGTCGCAGTCCAGGCCGCCGCCGCCGCCGTGGTCGGGGTCGCAGCGGGGCTGCTCGCAGCGCACGCCAGTGTAGCCGCGCGGGCAGGCGCAGCGCTGATTCTGCACGCAGGTGCCGCCGTTCTGGCAGAGCAGCTGGTCGTCGTCGCAGACGTTGGCTGCGGGCAGAGGAGGCGGTGACCGTGGGCGGCGCCCGACCCAGCCCACCCCAGCCTGGAGCTTCGGTGACCAGGATATGGGAATCCCTGGCGGCGCCGCCGGGCCCCGCGGCTGGAGGAGGCTCAGGGAGCAGGTGGTGCCAAGCGTCGCTGCTGGGGCGGCGACAGAGCAGGGCAATTCTGGCCCCCGCCTGCCTCCCGCCCCGCTGGTTTTGGTGCGGGTCTTTTTTTGTTTGTTTGTTTTAATATGGAATGCTTCACGAATTTGCATGTCACCCTTGCGCAGGGGCCAAGCTAATCGTCTCTGTATCGTTCCAATTGTAGTATATGTGCTGCCGAGGCGAGCAATTTTTTTTTTTTGAGACAGTCTCACTCTGTCACCCTTAGTACAATGCCGTGGCGTCACACTGCTCACAGCAACCTCAAACTCTTGGGCCTAAGCGATTCTCTTGCCTCAGCCTCCCAGGTAGCTGGGACTAAGGCGCCCCCCACAACGCTCGGCTATTTTTAGAGACGGGGTCTCGCTCTGGCTCAGGTTGGCCTTGAACTTCTCAGTTCAGGTTATTCACCCGTCTTGGCCTCCCAGAGTGCTGGGATTACAGGCGTGAGCCACAGGCCCTTGGAGCAGGACTTCAGACTCACCTGTTGCCTCCAGAGCTTTGCACCTGCTACTCTTTGCGCCCGGAGCGCCCTTCCACTCTCAGCCCGTAGTTAACACCACCTCAGACACATTTCCCTGCAAACCCTCCCAGCCAACCCCCAGCCCGGCACCTGCCGCCCTCCCGGCCCCGCCCCTACCTTTACACCGCCCACCCCTCCCACCGGGGCCGACGCCCACTCACGGTAGCAGCCCTGGCGCCAGTAGTGCGTGGGGAGGCAGTCGTCGCACTTGGGCCCCGCAGAGCCCTCGCGGCACTCACAGAACCCGGTCTCGTTACACCGGTCGTGCACAGAGCCGATCTGGTTGCAGTTACACTCTGTGGAGACATGTGCACAGCCGTCAGCGAGACCTGTGGGCGCCGCCAGATCGACCCCACCCCGCCAGCAGGGCCTCCCGGGCACCTTCGGGAGATGCTCTCCGCAGCCCAGCCGCGGGCCCCCTGGCCCTGACAAGTGGGGCCAGCACCAGCCCCTTCCCCTCTCCGGGCAACTGGAGGCAAAGCGGCTGGATGTTTCCCCCAACGCAAGAGCTAGGACTCTGACGGGGGCGTCAGGCGGGGGCATCTGTCCCTGGGCGGTGGGGGGGGCTCCGGTAGCTGGAGGAGCAACCCTCAGAGGCCTACTCCCCCTCCTGCCCCGCCGTTGGTTTCCTTGGGCCTCTTCTCTGTGGGAGGGGACAAATCACCCCCCACTCTGGGAGTCCTTGAAGCCCACTGTTGGGCCTGAGAGGGGGACAGAAGGGGGAAGATGCAGTGGGGGCACCTCTAACTGGACCCAGAGCGACTTCCTCCTGACCACTTAAGAGTTGATGGAATCATCTGAATCCATTGCCACTATTAGAATGGACAGCTCCCTCCCTCCCAGATAGACCCAGCCTAGAGGACCAACAGGGCTCCCAGGGGCTGGCTGGACAGGGGTGGCAGACACTCCCAGAGCTGAGACATAGTCTCTACTAGAGACAGGGCAGGCGAGTGGGGGGCAACTTCCAGGCTTGGGGGGTCATGGGCTTGGCCTTTGGGCTGTTCTCTCCCCTGCCCTGGCCCAGGACTGGGGTATTTCCTTCTCTGGAACAGAGCTTGGGTGGTGCCTGCCAGGGAACCAGGTGCAGTTTTGTAAGCTGGACCTTTACTTAGAAAGCAATAGAGGAAACGCTTCAGCAAAAAAAGAGGGTGAAAACTTTTGCTCTCACCCACTCCTGATTTTATGCGTGAAAAAGGCAAGGCCCAGAGAGAAGGAGGGACTTGACCAGATCCACCCAGCGAGGCCACCTCTAGAAGCCGGCCTGGGACTCTGACTTGCGGCTCTTCAACTCCAGTGCCTGTGGGAGACCTGCGTGTGGGCAGCTTCTGGAGGCTTCTGTCCTGAAGACGCCGGGCAGAGTGGGCCCTGGAACTGGGATTCCCGCAGCCTGCCAGGTGATTCTGACACAGGGGGTCCGGACCTAGCATGCTATGTGCCCTGTGGGCATCCCGGCAAGCTCCCCATATGGGGTGGCGCCACTCACCGATGCACACGTTCTCGTCGTCCAGCTCAGCCGAGCCGTTCCGGTAGTAGCCCAGACGGCAGTGCTGGCAGTGCTGGCCGCGGGTGTTGTGCTTGCAGCTGACACAGGTCACCACATTCAGAAAGTCAATGTAGCTGCAGCGGTTGGAGTGACCGTAGCACTCACAGTCTGAGCCAGCCGAGCAGGAGAAACACTGATGGTCAGCACACACTCAGGGAAACTGAGGCACAGGCAGAGGAAGGACCCATCCCAGGACATGCAGGGAGGGAGGGACATGTCTTTGGAAAAGGACCTAAAGGAAGCCCTGGGCCTATGACTGTCCTGTGGCACTGGGAAGAAACAGGTGCCTATTTCTAGTGGAGTAGGCCCAGCCCAGGGACTCCCACCTGGGCCTGCGGGCAGTGCCTGCTGACACCTGGCCCGGTGCCAGGTGAAGTGCTCTCTGAAGGACACCCATGTGTCAAGGTGATTAGAAAGGGCTGCATGCAAGGAGGATGGGGTTGTGCCGCCAGACCATGTGTTGGGGGCAGGCAGTGCGTGGGTTCACAGCGCTCAGCACTGTGTCCTCAGCAACAGAGAGGAGGCATGCACTCATGCATTAGTGCAGGACAAGGTGGAAGGGGCCAGGAGCTTCCTCCCCATGCTGCTTTGGAAGATGGCTGGGTTCCTTGGGCCTCTTCTCTGTGGGAGGGGACAAATGTCCTGCCCACACTGTCTTATTAGCCTGAACTTTTCAGTTTCTTTGGCAGGACCCTGGGCCTAAATGCCACCTTCAGGCTAGTGTCCTGGGCATCTTCTTGCCTCCCCCTGGTACTGGCCTGGCTTTTGACTTGCTGCTGGAGGCACGTGGCTCCCCCAGCACCACCATCTCCATCTTGGCTCTGTCCGCTGCCTCTTCCACCTACCCATTGCACACTGGCTCTGCCGCGTGGACCAGGCAAGCCCTGTGACAGCCTGGGCAAGGCTCCCAGGGCTTGGAGGTGGGACCCTCTATATCATGAATAGGTGGGGTTTGGTGAGGAGGGTCACCTCCCTTGCCACAGAAGGGAGGCATCCTTTGGTGTTACTCTTAAAGGATTCAACACCCGCTGGCCCCAAGCAAGAAAGCCAATGTGGCCGGCCCTGTACAAGGAAGGACACTGCCAGCCTCTTCAAACAGCATCTGTGCATCTCAAGAGGACCCAGGCTCCCTTTTGTCATGGGGGCTGAATCAGGCCTCAGTAGCAGAAGGGCACAAGCAGTCCTGAAAACAGCCTAGGGTGTGCCAGGACAGGAGGTGGGTGGTCTCACCCATGGGCTTCCTGGACCTGCCCCCTTCACCTTACCCCCCCAGAGTCAACAAGGAGTTGAGGCATCCTCTAAGTGTCCCAAAGAGCAGCAGTGGTGACCCCAAGTGTCCCAGATTCTGCTTCAACCAAGACGAGCCCCTGGGCCACACCTCCCAGAGCGGCCAGGACAGGTTATTTCTGGCTGCTGCTCTGCCTGCCGTGTGCCTGCCCACTGTGCCCATGTTGGCTTCTGACTCATATCTGCTCCCAGCTCCCTTAGGGAGGGAGGAGAGAGTCCATCTGACCTTGACCCAGCTACATGGGGAGGGTTTTCTGAGCCAGACATCATCGTCTGTCCAGCAGTGGAGGAGGGGAAGGGGGGGCCTGGTCTGGCCCCAGGGCCCTCTTACCTTGGAATTCTTCAATAGGCATCACTTGAGGAGATTTGGGCTTGAGCTGGAAAAGTTTGGAGCCCTTGGCAGAGGGAGGGGCAGGGGCAGCTATGGACATGCCCTCAGCTTGGAGAAATAAGAAACAGGCTCTTTCATCTGCCATGGTCCGAGGCACCCTGGGCCAGCTCTGGGGAAGCCTCGTCACCTGCCCAGATTTGGGCCACTCTGGCCTCAAAGCACAGAGACCCAAGTCAGGAGCCAGGCTCCCCTTAGAGCCCAGGGAGGAGCTGGAGCACTTGCTGAAAGGGACACAGCACACCTGCAAGCCCCCATCCCCTCTCTAGGATAGTCTACACATCTGGCCGGGGTGACTTCTGTATCTGCCAACATCCCCTGCACTGTGCTAAGACCTTCTTGGATGCTGGACAGTTTGACAGATCAACATTGCTACACACACCTTTGGGCTCCCCTTCTCTTCTCAAAATTCTGTGGAACGTCAAATCCACAGTCTAGACCTGGCATTTAAGACAGAGGCATCTCCTTCCCTTTCTGAAGCAAACTTCCTGCTCCAGCCAAAGTGAGTCCTTTACCAGCTCTGAATTCCCACTGGCAAGTGTTGTCAAGCCATGCACACAGATGGCACCGTTTCCACTGCCCCAATCCCACAGAGGCCTCGACCCCATGTTTGGGGGTGAGCACCCCCTGTCCCAGGAGCATCATTGCCCCCACTTCCCTTTGGGAGTCTGTGGTGCTTCTGTTGCTTCAGGGCAGGGAAGTGACGGTTCTACCTGTCTCCATCACCAGGGTGGATGCTGGGACTTGGGGTCCTTCCAAGTTGCTAGGAACCCAACTTACTAAGTGCGGTCCCAGCTCCAGAGCCGCCTGCCAGCAGAGGGTGCCCACAGCCCTGTTCTCTGCTCATAGAATTAGGGCCCTGCGTCTGGCTGGGAACAGGTGAGCTGGCTGAGGACGACTTCCCTTCTTAGAGTCAGGCAGGCCCTGTCTGTGTGTCTTCCCAAGCAGTGGGAGGGCCTGGCTGCAGGCTGGGCTGTCAGTGCCTCCCTTAGTCCCTCCCTGCCTCATGCAACAGGCACAGTTTCCACTTTGTCAGGGGCACTGCTGTCCCACCACCCCGTCTCTTCCTTCTCCCTTCATCTACCATGGGCAGCCCTCCTTTAGGACCAACCGCCCCAGCTCCCATGGGAAGTCCTCTCCTACTCCCTCTGGACTCCATCAGCTGTCCACATGTCCTGAGAGGAAGGGTGGCCGGAGAGGGAGGGCAGTGGGGGCAGAGTCTCCCCTGGAGTCTGAAGCCCTTGGGGGGGCTGTATGGGTGAAAAGAGCTTGGGTTTGGGGGTGTCACACTGGACCTCTCTAAGCAGGACCTCTTGGGGGTGGGCAGAGGTTCCTGGGGTCCCCTCCAGCCCTAAGTCCCCACCACATACACCACACCTGCTCTTCTATTATGGTCGGGGGGCCTAAGGGTCTAAGAAGGGGCTCCCCGGGGTCACAGGCCTTGCCCCCCATACCTTCTGCACTGGAGGATACCTGAGGCCAGGGGGGGCTCTCCCAGAGGGGGGCAGCTGTGGATGGCTTGGTCCACTCTTGGGGGGAGAAGAGAAGAAACGGAGTTATATGAGGAGGTGTCTGGGGGCAGCCTGGGGACACAATGAGGCATCATACACCCACGTGGCCATAGGGCCTTAGAAGCAGCAGCTCTAGAGAAGAGGCTCTGTCTACACTGGCTAAAAGAACTAGGTCTAAATCTACAATGGAGGAAGCGTCTACACTACAGCAGCCTGTGGCAAGCACATGCAGAATTGAAGCCAGAAGGGAGGGGCCCCGTGCCTGAGAATCTGCATACTTTGGGCGATCTTTTCTTCAGCCAGACACCTGCTTTGTGGGACCCCTCTACCCTTGTTGCAACTGAGGGTAAAATTAGACCAGTTTTCATCTCTGGGCTGAAGTCTCTGGCTCGTGGTGGCAGAGCAGAATGCATGTCTGGCCAAGAACTCAGATGTGTAACAGAGGGTCCTGGGGGCCTCAAGCCACAGCCTGAAGACACCTGCCTGGCCACGACCTTCCCACCTCCTGACCCCTGCTTTGGGCCCATTTTCACCAGGACCCCCAATGTGAGTCAACCTCCCTAGACTAACTGGACACACGGCAGGGAAGGCAGGTGCTGGGACAGGTGGGAGGGCTGGGAAGGGCCCTGCACCTGCCTTTCAAAGGACTAACCCAGAGGGATGGGGCAGAGGTCTGGTATTTTCTGCTTCTTAAAGGGATTACACAGTGATGGCTGGTGGGAGAGAAAAGGAAAACGTGCCAGCTAAAAGTACCGGAGCCTTTGCAGCTGGGAGCCGGCGCCTTGGACATCAAATTGATATTAGTATGGTGTTCAGTGAGGAGCGAGGCTGCCAGACCCAAATTGGCAAGGGCTTAATTAGAGCTGCATAAAGTGCGCCCTGAAGGCACTTTGCTTCTGCGCCTGTCTCCCACCACCCTCCGTGGGCCCAGCAGGGCCGGATTAGTGGTCTGAGCAGCCCCTGTTCTCCAAACAGCTCAGTGTTGGCAGGAGGGGGAAATACCTGGGCCAGGGGTTCAGGGACCCAGCTGGAGCCTTGACAGAGCCCCATGAGCATCCTGGGGAGAGTCAGGACCTTCAGGGAGGGGACTGGGCTTAGGGGAGGCCTGCTGGGCCCCCAGGGACATGCCCAGGTGTGTAGGAAGCAAGTTCTAGCAGTGGCCTGTGCCAAGACCAGATGGCAGCCCTGACTGTTCCTTCTGAATTTGGGAGCCCTGCAAGCCAGGCCTTAAAGGTGACACACCTCACAGCCCCAGGCCTCAGGGTGGTAGCACCAGGAGGTGGGTGTCAGGGTTGGGGAGTCAGGCCTTACTTAGCTTGCTCAGACCTATGCCCCTTCCTAATCCTGGGACCTTTGGGCAGCTGCTTCTTTTCTTTCTTTTTTCTCCTTTTAAAACAGTTTTATTGAGGTATAATTTACATACCATAAAATCCAGCTGCTGCTTCCTGAGCCTCAATTTCCTCACCCCTGGGACCAGGACAACAACAGCCTCTAGCTCACAGAGCCACGAACAAGGAATATGGTAATACAGCTGGCAGAAGCCCAAGGGGAGCAGCACAGAGGATGGACTGTCCCGGCACAGGTGGGGCCCACCAGTCCTCACTAAATGTTTGCTACAGCAACCTGGAGCAAGGGTGTGGCTCCTGCTTAGCACTGGGGCCTGGGGACCCTCACAATTTAAACCTCACCCTTTCTGATTCACCACTCTGGCCTCTGACTTTTCCTCTTTCCCTCCCAAGTTTGCTCAGACCTTCACACAAGAAGCAGCTCTGAGAGTGGATTCAAGGTTCATCACCTGTGTGTGTGCACGTGCGTGTGACAGACCACTGTTTGGAGGAGGACGCAGCAGCCACCACAGCTATGTCTGCTCCCATACGCCCCCTGCAGGCAAGTGCCAGTCTCACACAGCTGGGCCAATCTGTGTCCTAAGCCCAGAATTCTCAGTGACTCCATCCTCCACCCCAGGAGAATCTCTGGGCTGGGATGCTCCCCAGAAATCCTCCAATCTCCAGGTTAGGCCCTGCCCCCCTGCAAATGCCTTCCATGGAGAAGGCAGGATGCAGAAAGTGAGCTTGAGAGCTGCTCACAGGGAGGGACTTTGTCCAGGCATCAGGGAGGCTGAGCGCCTCACTCCCAACAGGCCAAGGGAAGAGAGCATTAGAGTTAGGTCCCGTATTTGATGGAGGGGTCTCTGCCCTTTAGAAATGCCACCCCCAGGCACCCCTCCTCGGCTAAGACCGGGAAAAATCTCCTCAGCCCCCATCTTCCCAGCACCCTCTGGGAACGTCGTGGCACCGACAGTGGGCAGAGTCTGGTAAGACTCTCAGAGGAGTCCAGAGGCCACCCTAGCACCCCAAACTTTGAGCGCGCAATCCTGCCTGTGGAAGGGAGTGAGAACCATACAGATTTCCATGCTGCTGCCCCTGAGGTGTGAGGGTCCCCCTGCCCTGCCTGGCCCTGCGCACACAGCCTGGGGTGCCGGGTGGTACATATGGTCAGATCCAGCTGCAGAGGCTCCTGTCTGCCCTGCTTCTGGGAAAGTCTGCCTTCTGGTCTAACCCTGCTCTGTCCATCCCTGTGGTTGACTGGCTGTGGAGGAGCTGGGGATAGAGAGGTCCTGGGAGGGCCAGGGGGCAGGCCTGGGCCAGCTCCAGGGAACAAGGAGATAGAAGCCCTGTCAGGAGATAAGACTCCATTTTTGGCTGAACCTCAGGGTGGCCTCACTGCTACCTGCACCCTCCTCGCATGTTCCCTGTTTGGCCACACTGGTCGGGGGCCCTTCCAAGCAATGCTGTGGAGAGCAAAAGGAAGCATTTCTAGGTTCAAGATCTTCCTAGGCCCCTGGGTCCCCAAGTTGGGGCTTGGTGACAGGTTGGCCTAGACGGCCTAGAGGCCCCTGGGCCCCTGCCCTTGTGGCTCCTTGTGGGTTCCAGCACCACTACACTAAGAGCCAAGCCCCTGCTCTCCCCAGGGCTGACCTCCCCCAGAGAGGCAGGGACACAGGCTAGAAGCAGGAGTGAGTGGGACAGCAGGGGTCACTGGCTAAACTCTGGCACCCACCTGTGGGCTGTGGGGTGCTGAGGGCCACAGAGGCCCTGGCAGTGGATGTGGAGGGGGCAGTAGTCAGTTCCCCCCTCATAGCCACAGTGGCCATAGGGCCTTTAGGGACTGGGTCTTTCCTGGACCTGCCAATGCCTGATAAGAGATTGGAAAAGCAAGAGAGGGTGGGGAAGTGAGCAGGGGTGGGGACACTGCAGAGAAACAACTTACAATGGCTGTGCAGGTCAGCATCCCTCCAGGATCCAGCTTCCTTCTGGCACCCTCTCCACCCACTGGCACCCCTGCGGGGCAGTCTGGGTTGGGAGGGACTGCCTGGGTGATATGGAGCCCCCCCACGGGGAGGAGGGCACACCCAGAAGCATTTCTGAGGTTGAATGTTTTCCTGCCAACTCAGCACAAATGGCACACACCTGGTTGAGGGGCCTACAGGGACTAACGGAGCCCCTGCCCGTGGGTTCTGTGCTGCTGATGCTGGGTGGCGGTTCACTGACCGCCCGTGGACACAAAGCCTGCCCTCACTCTCCCCAAGAGCTCTCAGGACTCCCAGGCCCCCTCCGTCTGATATGACCTAGGACCTGGGCTGGCCTGGATGACCAGGGCAGGGGCGGCAGGCTGGGGGACTGATTCTGCCCCTGGTCAGTGAAGAAGGTCACCCCACTCTTGCCTGGGAGAAGACTCTCCTCCCAGGTCTGGCTGAGAGAGAAGCAGAAGTCCACCCATGGGTCAAAGAGATCTGCAAAAAAGTCCCATCCCACTTTCCAAAGCAGCCCTGACGAAGCTCCTGGGAGGAAGGGAGTTGCTGGCTGCCGGCCACAACCCAGTGACAGTGTGCTGTGACTCGGAGAAGGAGCGGGAGGTGGAGAAGCAGATGGGGTGGAATTAGAGGAGGGACACCGAAGCCTTTCCTTTCCCTCTTGCTCTTTTCAGGACATGCAAAGAGGCTCGTGCAGTGGGGGCCAGTCGCCCTCCTGGCGGGGACAAGGTGTGTACTTACTGCCAAAGGAGCCTGCAGCGGCACCTGCGGGGAGAGAGAGGGTCACAGAGCTGACTGGCCGGGAGGAAGGGGCTTGGCTATCTTCTCCCTGTAGAGGTGGTGGTGGTGGGGGGGGCAGCAAGATGTTCCTCCCTCTCTGCCAAAGGGGGGGGGAACTTAGGGCTTGGGTTGATTATCCCTTTCCACACTCACCGCAGCCCTGAGAGGGGGGAGCTGTTATTAGCCCACTTTGCAGATGAAGAAACTGAGTCTCAGAGCTCAGGGGACAGTCTGATAAGTCCCAAACACCGCACTGGGGGATTCACATATACCCCTCTTTTTAAATTTTGGACTATGGGGACCTCCAGTGCAGGACAAGGAATTACATGCAGTGTGTCCCCATCTGAGAAAAGCAGGGCTGAGTAACTTCCTGAAACATGGTCACAGCACCTGCCCCATAGTGCGTGCTTTCCAGGAGCTGAGCACCACATACTCTTGTCCCTACACAAGCCATTTGATTCTCACAACAACCCACAAGGGAGTGTTCTTATGGTCCTAATTCTACAGATGAGGAAACAGGCCAGAGGAGCAAGACAGAGTGGCCAAGATGTGACACAAATCCCGGCACCACCGACTCTGAGTGCCTGGGGAGGATTAGGGCTTGGGTGGGACTTTGTGGGATCCAGGGTGAGGGAAGCCCTGGATCCCGGGTTGACCAGGGCCCTCGGGGGCCAGGGTGAGCATCTCCACTGTCTCTCTTGGCTGAGCCAAGGCTGTGGGCAGCAGGACAGTCCAGGGAAGCCGGGAAGATGAGCCCAGCCACCCTCCTTCCCTAACCAACGTGTCTGGGCAGGCACCACATCAGACCCTGGGGACACCCCGGGAGGTTTGGTCTCAGGAATGAAACAAGGATGGGGCAGTTACCAACTGAGGCTCAGGAGGGGAGCAGGCAGTGCTGGGGGTGGGGCACAGAGAGGCACGTGACCTTCGGGCTGGGCCCTGGAGGGTGAAGGAGCTACCCAGGTGAGGGCTGCGGGTGACCAGGTAGAAAGACAGGACAGGGAACAGGTGGGAGGGGAAGGATGTGGGTGAGAGTTCCAGTCGAAGGAACCCCGACTCGCAGCTTCATCTCACGCAGCTTCATCTCACGGGTGTCAGTGCCACTTGGACCCTTTTCTCCTGGTTGCCTGCAAGAATGCAGGAGGCCAGGGGGAGAGGACTTCAGGTTGAGGACGGGGAGCCCCTCCGGCCTCACCCCTCCCCCGAATACTCCAGGCCTGGAGGCTCCTGAGGAAGCAGGGGGGTGACCAGCTCCCGCCTGCCCCTGTAGGGAGGAGAGGAGAGGTTTCTGAGGCAATGCCCGGGTTGGGCAGTAGGTGGCCTCCCGCGTGTGTTCCGTGGGTACAAGTCTCAGTCCGCGGTGCCCAGGAGGTGGCAGACGGAAGACCTTGCAGAGTCCTCCCAGGAGTAAGGGGCAGAGGAAGAAAAGAGCCAGAAGTGCCCGGAGAGAAGGGGGGAGTGCCCCCAGGAGGATGAAGGCAGGTATCGGTGAGTCAGAGAGGGAGTGACAGCCAGTAAAGGAGGGGTCCAGGAAAGGGTCAGGGCCACAAAGACACAGAGCGAGCAGGGAGGAGGGAGCCAGGCTGGGGGCTGTCAGCTGTGCCTTTGAAGGTCCACGGGAGTGCTGCCTGGCGCCAGGCAAGCCAGCCCTTCAAAGGCCTGCTGTGCCGCCTGTCAGGCCTTGGAGCTTGGCTTTCAGCTTTGATTAGCCTAAGGTCACATCAATCTTTTACCCATTGAGGGAGGGTGCCGAAATGGGGGTGTGCAGCCTGGGGTGCAGGAGGCTGCTGCTCAGCCCTGCCCTTGAGCCCCAGTGCCGGCACCTGACTCACACCGAGGAGGGCCCCAGGCTCTCTGGGCCTCAGTTTGCTCATCTGGAGAGTGGGTGATTTCAACTCTCCTACACCTGTGCCTGTTGGGTGGGCAAAGAGAGGTGATGCATTTAAAGTGCCTGGAGCAGCCTCAGGCACCAGAAAGGCCCTTCACAAAGGTCAGACATCAGTAAAATCCTGAGGAGGGTTCCCGAGTGGGGAGCTCACCCCAGGCCAGTCTGGGCTCTCCTACACTTGCAGGGATTTCTGGTTTTAGGGAGTCACCCATGGCTAGGCTGGGGTCCCTGATGGGTGGGTGTCCTCCCCTGGGAGCTCATGATGCAGGCGTGTGGACAGACTTGGAGGACGGCCTTCCTGGCATGTCTGAGCGAGGAGAGGACTGGGCAGACAGCACAGCCCAGGGGACTCTGGTGAGATGCTCTGTAAAGTGGGACAACAGGCACCCAGCTTCCCAGGGCGCTGTGAGGACAGAGAGGGTGCAAAGTACCCTGACGACACTCGTCATCAAGGGTGGCACTGGTCATCTGCTTGCCTGCCACAGGGCCCCCCTGCCCCAAGGGCCTCCTGCCTGGATTTTAGGTGCAGAAAAGATACTCAGGGGCTCAGTGGGTTTGCCTGTGGGTCAGGGTCAGAGGGTGGCGTAGAGTTCAGCAGGAGACAGCGGTGCTCCAGGCCTGCTGGGGAGGTGCGTGTGTGCACCTGAGCACCTGTGTGCACGCACATGTGTTTCTGTATGCCTGTGGATATGAGTGCACGTGGACGTGTGTGTGCCTGTGTTGTGGGAGGGACGCTGCAGCCACCCCAGCTCTGGGCCGGCACGCACGTACAGGCGTTGGGAGAGCCGTGGGGCAGCGGCAGGTAGGAGCCGGCACGCCAGGAGCGGGTGCGGAAGTTCTTCTTGCACTTGCCGCAGTCGGGACCCGTGGTGTTGTGCTCACACTCGCACTGCAGGCTGCCCTCCCGCACGGAGCACAGGTTGGCGTGCAGGTTGCACTTGCACCTGGGGAGACACAGGGTGGGGGCAGAGGCGTCAGAGAGCTCATGGGCAGACCAGCCTGGGAGAAAGAAGAGCCCCACGAAGGGCTGGGAAGTGCTGGGCTGGCCACCCGACCAGCACCACCTCCTTTGGGACAGACAGAAACTCCCAGTTTCCTCCCCTGTCTTCTGAAGCCCTCCCTGGACTCGCTGGTCCGCTCCCCTCTTTGATGGTGGTTTCAAGGATTCCCCACTACTCAGCTGGGGCAGGCGATGAGACTCTTTGTCCCAGATGCTGTATTTTTAGCAATGCAGCTTCTGATCATCCTGGCTCTTAACTGAGGTGGGTGGACAGGTAGCAAGGGCTGCCGCCAGCCCCTCGTTGTGTAGGCAGGGACCTGGCCATGGGCTGCATCTCTGCTGTCAGCAGGGGCCCACTTGTGTCCTTGAAGGTGACAGAAAGATCCCCCAACTCCCAAGTCCCTGTCAGTTCATCCACACATGTAATATTTATTCATTCATTCAAATATTTATAGGCAACTCATTATTCTGAAAACTGGTAAATAAAGGGAAAGAATGAAGCACTTATCCCACCTGTCCTACATAAGCTGTACCTCAGGTAACCAGAAGTTGAGGAGGGAAGCGTCTGTTTATAGAAGCATCTTGCGATTGAATTAGTGGCCCCTAATGAATAAATGGCTGTAACCACAGGACAGAACACCACCGAGGAAGACAAGAGCAAGTGTCCCACAGAAGAACAACCCCACCTGGAGCCATCTCTCGCCAAAATAAATTGCACCTGACTCCCGCCAAGTCTCTAGACCCAGCCTTGAGTTGATGAGAAACAGAGGACAGAGCCACAAACTGCACACCAGGGGGCGCAGTCCAGGCTGGCGGGAACTCCAGAAGAAATGACCCAGTTTTTTCAACAGATAAATTGCATGGGACAAAACTGACACAGGGAAGGGAAGAGAAACCTCAAAGGCACACCGTCAAATGGCAGGGTGTGGACCGCCTCTGGATCTTGGTTCAAACAACCTACAAAATCAAATAAACAAATGGAATGCGTAGGCTTGGTGCACGTAGCACAGTGGTTTTGGTGCCAGCCACATACACCAAGGCTGGTGGGTTCGAACTCAGCCGGGGCCTGCTAAACAACAATGACAACTGCAACAAAAAATAGTCGGGCCTTGTGGCAGGCGCCTGTAGTCCCAGCTACTTGGGAGGTTGAGGCAAGAGAATCGCTTAAGCCCAAGAGTTGGAGGTTGTTGTGAGCTGGGACGCCACAGCACTCTACTGAGGGTGACATAGTGAGACTCTGTTTCAAAACAAAAGCAAAACAAAACAGAACACAACTGTAATGTATATTTATGAGACACTTGGAAATTTGGACACTGCCTATATTTGATATTAAATTAATGTTCATGAGGGGTGATGATGGTATGTTTAAAAGTTTTTTTTTTTTTTCTGAGACAGAGCCTCAAGCTGTCACCCTGGGTAGACACACACATCACAGCTCACAGCAACCTCCAATTCCTGGGCTCAAGCGAGTCTCCTGCCTCTGCCTCCCAAGTAGCTGGGACTACAGGCGCCCGCCACAACGCCCGGCCATTTTTTGGTTGCAGCCGTCGTTGTTTGGCGGGCCCGGGCTGGATTCGAACCTGCCAGCTCAGGTGTATATGGCTGGCACCTTAGCCCGTTGAGCCACAGGTGCCAAGTCAAAAGTTTTTTTTTTTTTACATTTCCAACTCTTTACTAAGGAAACAACAAAAAAAGTCAACATCAAATCAATAACAAAAACACCCCAGAAAAAACCAGGAAAAGGGATACATGTCCAATTTGCCAGAGTAATACTTTAAAAGAATAAAAATGGTCAAATTGAAGCTCCCCAAAGAGCTTTATACCATGATTACTAGAAAGGCAATGCTAAATGTAAACTAAAAATATCTAAAAACTGAAAATTTGTATTTTCATGGCTCTATAAAGCCACACACATACTGATTGAACATTCCTAAGTGGTAAGATTAAATTCTTGTACCTATGATTATGTCAGTATTTCAAGAAGTAGAATAATTAAAAGGTTTTAATTTAATTCTACAGGGTCTTGCTCTGTTGCACAGGCTAGAGAGCAGTGGCTTCATCACAGCTCACAGCACCCTCAAACTCCTGAGCTCAAATGGTCCTCCTGCCTCAGGCTCCTAAGTAGCTGGGACCACAGGTGCATGCCATCACACCTGGCTAATTGTTTGGGGCATATATTTTAGGGATATGATCTTGCTGTATTGCCCAGGTTGGTCTTAAACTCCTGGCTTCAAATGATCCTTCTGACTTGGCCTCCCAAAGTACTGAGATTACAGGCATGCACCAACTTTCCTCCCTGGCCTTTTCTTTTAGAGGTCAGAGAGAGATATTTACAGATGAAACATTATCTGATAATTGGAATTTGCTTCAGAATAACACCAAGAGGGGGAACATGGGCAAAGAGATAGCTGAAACAGGAAGGGCCACCAGGGGACTCTTGAAATTGGGTGACAGGTACATGACAGCTCGTCACAGCAGAGTCTCTGTTTGTGTGTTGTAAATTCTCCATAATAAAAAGTTAAAGAGAGGGAGAGTGCTCTATATCTGATATGGGAAGATTTCCAAGACATATTGTCAATATTTGGAAAAAGCAAATTGCAGAACAACGGGTTTAGCAGAATCTTCTTTTTATTTAAATATGCAAAGAAAAATATTTATAGGGCACTTGTTATGTGGTAGGCTCTGAGCGAAGAACTGTTGGTATAATGGTCAGCAAAGCAGATGAGACCCTGCTCTGGTGGAGCACAGTGGGTCTAGAAAAAAGTCAGTGATTTGAGGGAGCAGGCAGGGCAGACAGACAGGGGGAGCACCAGGGATGTTTAGGACAGTGAAACTCCTCGTGATGCTCTAATGACAGACACGTAGTACCATGATGAAACCCACAGAACCATCCAACAGACTGAACCATGATGTAAACTAGAGGCTGCAGTTCATGTATAAAGGTCTGCCCATAATTGTAACGAATGTCCCCCACTAATGAGAGATAGTCATAATAGGAGAACCTGAGTCGGGGAGAAGGGGTAAACTTTCTGTACTATCTGTTCAGTCTTCCACAAACCTGAAACCGTTCTAGAAATAAAGTCTATTAATTAAAAACTAATAATCACACAAATCTTCCATTGTTCATTTCAGTTGTTAGAAGTGCCCACATGTCACACAAAGGAGAAAGGATTGGGGGAAGGGGTCTTAACATGGTCTGGGGGAGCAGGACAGGTTTCTGGGAAGAAGAGTTTTAAACTAAGACTTGAAAGAGAATCAGAAGTTACCAGGCCAGAAGGAGAGAACCCTCTAGAAAGGGGCAAGAGCTTTAGGGAAGATCCTGGCTACTCCACGGAGAGTGATTTGTCTGCTGATAAGAGCCCAGGTAGGGAGGCCGGTGAGAGGCTGTGTATAAGGACTACACCAGGGGGGAAAGGGGTGGGAGGCAGGGGGTGGGGGGAGGGTTCCAGCAACCACCATTCTCATAGCACACCGGCCACCCATCTGTGCTGCTCATTTCCCAGGACAAAGGATGTCTCCTGGATTCCCGGGAACATGACTCCAGTGCAGAGCAAGGCGCCGCCTCGGGCATCAGTTGTCGCTGAAGTCTGTGTTATTTAATTCTAACCTCCCCTTACCACCTGGACACTAACCCTATGGAGGTTTCGCTGCAAATGCAGCATGAAAAAGCCCATTCACTCTTTCACCAGAGTTTGAAGCCCTCTACCACCACATGTGAGCTATAGGCCTACTATGTGCTCTGTTCTGGGAAAGGCACAGAGTAGGCTGGCAGGCACCTGCTGGCACTGGGGGCTCTTCTTCCTGGGGACACTACTGGTCTCTGTCCTGTGCTCAAACATTTTTGGTCAAGCATATGATAGTCTCCAAATCACCCCCCATACCTTGTTCCCTAACCCCTTCCACCCTGGGCTACAGCCCAAATTAGCACATTAAAGGCTCTGACAAGTCCTGCAAGGAAGAAATCTATTTGACTTTATTTAACAAAAGTTTTTCTGCAAAATGTAAATTTGACCTTGGAAGATTTTCATTTTCTTTTTCTAAATTCCAATTTGACATCCCACTGAGTTAGCTGGAGAGGCGCACCCCAGCTGTATGCAGTCAGGAGTGTACTCTACACCGCTGGCCCAAGGAAGGGATATTTTTAGCTATCAGCTACATAGAGAAAAGATTGCCATCAACTTTGGGTGATAACATTGACCTTGGCTTATTAAAAATGCATAAAAGACCAGCTGAATCTGAGAAGCATGTTGTAACAACTATAATAAGAGTCATGGGATGTCAGAGCTGGACAGGTCTAGGTGGTACAGGTTGGGAGAAGCTTGCCCAAGGTCAGACAGTTGGTTTCTCCTGACCCAAATCCAGATGTCCCTCCACGGCCCTGGCTCTGCTCAGGCTGCCTCTTGGCCAGCCCCTCCCACCAGTCCTGGCTTCCTCAGGAGCAGGAGAGGATGTTCTGGCCTTTCAACTCCCAGCTGAGCTCTGGGATGAGCATTGTGCCTCCTTTTCCAAGGAGAGAATGTCCTCTTGGGAGGAGCCAGTGCAGTGTGGGGAGAAGCCTAGGCAGGGCTGGCACAGACGTGGCCACGGGTCCTGACTGACCTCCAGGGGGCTCCGGGCAGGGTTACCTCTGTGCATGAGTGTGTGTGTGAACTTGATGTTTGTACACGTCCTCTAGGCCTCTCTGGCTCTGTCTTGGTGTCTCCTCCCTCATGTCTGTGTCTTTCCTTGTCTCTCTGTCTCTCTCCCTGTGTCTCTGTCCAGCATGTATTCTGACCTTGCCGTCCTCTGGGCCTTTGCACATGCTGTTCCCTCTGCTTGGATCATGCTGCAGGCCTCGCCCCTTCTCCTGAAGTTAACTCTGAGGAAAGCAGTGTCAGATTCAAGGCCAAACACTGCTTCTGTAGGGAAGGCTTTCACCACCCCGACTTGGGGCCCCTGCTCTACTCTCCCTTGCCACAGAGCTTATCACAATCCACAACATCTCCCAAAGCAAGGTGCACGGATGCAGCAGAGGTGAGGGACAGGGAGCTGGGTACGTGACCTGTAAAACAGCTTAATAAGGTATTATTGATTATTATTTTTTAGAAACTATATCTTATTTTATTTATTTATTTTGGGGTGTTATTTATTTTTGAATGTCAGTATTTTTTCAGAAAATGACAAACTCCTAAGACATGGGATCTTAAAAGTATTATTGTCTGGGTGAGACCAGCCTGAGCAAGAGGGAGGCCCCAACTATACTAAAAATGGAAAAAGTAGCTAGGCATGGTAGCAGGTGCCTGTACTCCCAGCTACTTGGGAGGCTGAGGCAAGAGGATCACTTGAGCCTAAGAGTTTGGGACTGCTGTGAGCTGTGATGCCACAGCACTCTACTGAGGTTGGTAAAGAGGGACTCTGTCCCTTGAAAATTAAAAAAAAAAAAATAGGGATTATAATTTCCATCTTTGAATGTTTTTTAATTAAAATCAAGTGATATAATAAGTATGTATGTAAAGTACCCAGCCATGCCCACTGAAATAAAATGGGCATTCAATTCAAGTGACCAAACTATGACCTGAACTATTTACCATCTTTGAGATGCCAATGGATATTGAATAATCAAACTGTAAGAACAAAAGGGAGACAGCTTAGCCTTAATAACTACAATCAGCACTATGAAAGCAGCCATGATATTCCTTCTTCTCTCCCAGTTTTTCTCTGGGTGCCACTTTCATTCTTCCGTATAACAGGTTGTATTTCTTCACACGGTAGCAAATATGGCCTCTGATGGCTACCAAGTTCTATACCTCTGCCACTGAGCAGAATTAGAATTTAGTCCTCCTGGATCTGATCTAGGATCAAGCCCCCCCCCCAACACCTATTCACCTGTAGCCAGAGGTGGGCATCCTGTAAGAACATGACAGCTCCAGGAGTTGTGTAGTGGAGGGCAGTAGTATGATGGTACAAGAAGTACCCAGCAGAAAGTAATGATGGGAATGTGATCTGATAGATATCCACTAAATAATCCCTGCTTGCCAAGGTCACAAAGTTAGTGTCAGAGGTGGAACTTAGATCAGACTTCAAGTCAGCTTTTTCTACTATATCAGTGTGAAAAAACTTATGAAAGGTACCAGCCATTTGGCCACTAGATCAGGTACAGACAGGAGCTCTCCTTTGAGGTAACTGTCCGGATATTGCACTTCCTGACTTGGAGAAAGAAGTAGAGTCATCCGACTGGTGAATGCAGAGGCTCTCAGTGGTATTAGAGCAATGACACTCATACATTCAGGGTCACTGTTAAGACAAGTGACCAAAAGGGATCTACTCTGCTGCAATAACCTGCCCAGTGCCTGGCCCCAGTGGCCATATGTAGAAGGAGATTGAAGGCTGTGGGTATTCATGGCTCCAAAGCCAGTGTCAAGTGCTCTGTCCCCTAGGTTGGGCTTCACTGCTCCAGGACCCATGTTTTCTATTAGGTGTCACTATGGTTTAAATGTATCCCCCCAAATTTCATGTGTTGGAAACCTGGTCCCCAACTTTAAAGTGTTGGGAGGCAGGTCATTTGGGAGATGATTGGGCCATGGGGGATCCACGATCATGGATTGGTTAATGCTGTTATTGTGGTAGTGAGTTAGTTAACATGGGAATGGCCTCATTATAAAAGTGAACTCTCTCCCATGCTCTCTCTTGCCCTTCCATGTCGCCACCATGAAATGACCCTTGACAGATGCTGATGCCATGTTCTTAGACTCCCCAACCTCTAGAAATGTAAACCAAATAAACTTTTTTTTAAACAAGTCTGCCCAGTCTGGGTATCTGGTTACAGCAATAGAAATGAACTAAGACTGCTAGTTTATTTAATGACTGCCTTTCCTTCGGGGTTGAAATACTGATCTATTTTTGAGGTCAGGATTTCGTTTATAATTGTTTCTTCCCTTGACATTCTTGATGGAACTCAAAATAAGACAAAGGCTAATTTGTCTTGCTGTAATTATGAAAGTTTTAATTTTTTGGCAACCAAAAACCCCATGACTGGCAACAAACAAAATTGTGTCCCAAACTTGCCTCAAAGATTTGGTCCCAATTTTTGGCCAAGAAACCCAACCAATCCTGCAATTACACAGTCCTATTTGAAGCCCACACCCAACACACCATAGTAAAACCCATATACCCTAGATAGGATGGGGGGAAAGTAACAGTAATGCTATCTTTGTTTAAAGAAATGTTGAGACATTGGATTTTTTAGTCAGCTTGGACCACTAAGCCAGAACACCATACACTGGGTGGATTAAACAATAAACATTTATTTTACTTCTCACATTCTGGGGGCTAGGAAGGCTAAGATTAAGGCTCTAACAGATCTGGAGTCAGATGAGAGCCCTCTTTCTGACTTGCAGATGGTGAAAAGGGGAGAGAGGAAGCAATTGCTGATGTCTCTTATAAGGGCATAAAGGCCATCATGGAGGCTCCACTCCCAAGACCTTCATTCTTCCATCTTTTAATATTGTCACATTAGAGGTTTGGAGGGACACAAACGTTCAGCCCACAACCTGGGGCTTCTGGTATCTCTGCCCATAGACCAAAGAACTCAGACATAGCTTGGGCACCTGGCACTTGGCTTCTTTCTCCAGGTCCAGCAACACCTTTTGTAAATAATTCTCTATATCAAACAGAAAGCAGGAAAAGCATTCTGAAAAGTTATATTCAGGCTGCTTCTCAGTGGCTCATAATAGTTGAGAATTTGTAGTCTAGCGAGTTCTAATACTGCTACATCCCACAGCGGCTATAACTCCAGACCTTCAGGGTTTAACAAAGACTCCAGAATGGTGCCCCAGTTCAGCCATAACAGGTTAAACTAATTGTACCTGAGTGTAAATGTTGAAGTAAGATTTCGCCATTCTTTGTCCTTATTCTCACAGTCTTCCAGGAGATACTAAAAGCAATCATTAAGTAAAAGCTCTTGTGTGTAGCAATATTTCAGTTTTTAAAGTGTCACAATAGGGCTTAGATGACCTTCTTGAGATCTTTATTTTGCTTCTACTAAAAAAAAATGAATGTTCTACTGTATGGTGGCTCTACTGTATAGAAAAGAGTAGTGGTACTTGGTGGATGCTAAGTGGATTGCCTTCTCTTGAAGGTATGGCAAGCAAAGTGCTTCTAACTCAACTTAAGATATGTGATGCATTTTCAGATGCCGAACTGGCTCTGTACTCCCTGGTGCGGTGGTGACAGCAGCGGCGGTAACAAGATAGCAACCAAAAGGAGCAGAAGGGTGGGTGCCTGGCAGGGCCCACAGGTCAGCAGCGCCACCGCAGCTATGGCCCCGATCAAGGTGGGAGATGCGCTCCCTGCTGTGGAGGTGTTTGAAGGGAGCCAGGAAGCAAGTTGAACCTGGCAGAGCTGTTCAAGGGCAAGAAGGGAGTTCCTGGGGCCTTTACCCGTGGCTGTTCCAAGACCCACCTGCCAGGGTTTGTGGAGCAGGCTGAGGGGGCCGGGGGGGGGTCCGGGTGGTGGCATGTCTGAGTGTTAATGATGTCTTCGTAGCTGCTGAGTGGGGACGAGCTCACAAGACAGAAGGCAAGGTTAGGCTCCTGGCTGACCCCACTGGCGCCTTTGGGAAGGAAACAGATTTATTACTAGATGATTCTTTGGTGTCCCTCTTTGGGAATCAACAGCTTAAGAGGTTCTCCGTGGTGATAGAAGACGGTGTAGTAAAGTCCCTCAACGTGGAACCCGATGGCACAGGACTCACCTGCAGCTTGACACCTAATCTCATGTCGCAGCTCTAAGGCCCTGGTCCTAGGCTTGTTTCCTCTACTCGATCCCGTCTCACTTGCCAACCCTGGGCAGAAGGGTCCAGCACAGCCTCTGCTGGGGCTGCGTATTGGAACCTTGGCAAAATTTCTACAATAAACATTTCTCATTCAAAAAAAAAAAAAAAAGATATTTGATGCAATTCACTAGCCTGCTAAAATTCTCTCTCCATCAGTATGTTTTGTGTGCCTGAAGGGATGGGAAGTAGAACTTTAATAAAATAAGCTTCACTGATATAAACTGACTTATCTTGGATATTAACTCTTCATTTGTATTAGCATTGGGATTTTTCGCTTTGGGAATTGGTTGGAGTTCCACATTAATGCTGACGCACTGGGCACACTTCCCCAGGAATGCCTAGTTCTTCATACAATCCTTCCCTCCTCCAGGCACTCCCTGCCACAGAGCATACCTGGTGTCGCCATGCGGCATTCTGCCTCAGCGACATCATGCATCATGCATGAATTTCCAAAAGAAGCAAACAAGCAGTTAAGTTGGGGGCTTGCCTTTGTTCTGTAAGAAAACATGTTCTGCAGAAAATAGGAGTTTGTAGTCTTTGACTTTTCAAGGGCCATTTGGAGCTATCTGTGAGAGAAGTTGAGAATGGGCTGTAGCTGCACAACTGGCCACATGCAATGGCCATGGAAATCTACATTTGTGGTGAATTGTGTCCACAGTGCAGTATCAAGGTCTTGCAAAGGTAGTGAACTTGGTCATATGGCTTGGAGCAAAGATCTCTTTCTGGTGTACTGGGAACAGAAACAGAACCTATTTCATAGGGTAGTTCTGAGAAATAAATAAAGTGCAATGTACCTAAAGTGCTGACATAGGGTAGACACAGTGAGGGCTGGATACATGGTGAGCATTTTGGTCTTTTGAGAGATGTCAGCAACTGGCTGTGGCTTGCCTCACAAGTAGCTGGGACTACAGGCGCCACCACTGCTGGCTAATTTTTTTTTTTTTTAATAGAAATGGGGTCTTGCTTTGCTCAGGCTGGTTTTGAACTCCTGATTTCAGGGCTTTTCTTCCCTCAACTTCCCAGAGTGCTAGGATTACAGGAGTGAGCCCCCGCATCTGGCTGCATTTTTGTTCTTTTTCTGTTTTGTTGGAGACAGAGTGTCACTCTGATGCCCTGGGTAGAGCGCTGTGGCATCATAGCTCACAGCAACCTCAAACTCTCAGGCTTGAGCAACCCTCTTGTCTCAGCCTGCTGAGTAGCTGGGACTACAGGCACCTGTCACAGCACACAGCTAGTTTTTCTATTTTTAGTAGCAATGGGATCTCACTCTTGCTCAGGGTGGTCTCAGACTCCTGAGCTTAATCAATCCACCTTCCTTGGCCTCCCAGAGTGCTAGAATTACAGGTGCAAACCACTGTGCCTAGCCCTGACTGGTTTGTGTTTTGGTCATTGTTAACAATCAATGAAACAGACATTCTTTGAGTGCCTACTGTGTACAAGCTCTGTGTTTTATTTTTCTCCCCTGAACCCTGCCCAAAGAAGAAAAAAATAGACATCAAAAGAACTCTCCACAACTAATTCTCCAAACAAACTATGTACAGAATTTAAGTCCAGTACCTTGTTAACTGGTGAAATATGTTTTCCTCTGTTAAGAAAGCTTGAGAATGAATTCTACCTGGATGGTTTCTTATTGTGCTCAAGGTGACCATTTTCTTCAAAGAAATGTGTTGGTGAATCAGTATTTGCCAATTCTCTTTATTCTCAGCTGTTGGAAATTCAAGAAACAGATTTCTCCTAGGACCACTTTCAGTGTAACATTCAGAATTCCATGAACAAACAAATAGTGGCTGGGAAGGTGTAAGTTCTTATGTGTTTATCTATTTAATCTATGTCATCCTTGAACATAGTAACAAAAACCCATCAGCCTATTTTTCGCTTGTTTGTTTAAGTCAACTTACCTTTAATACCCGGAGCTCCCAAGAAGTAAAACATGTATCATGAGCTTGTTTAACACATCTGGCATACATCACTATTTAACTTCAGCAAAGGAAAAATATTCTTTGCAGTAAGAGTTGTATTTTTACATACTAAATAATATTAAGAAAATTGGGATGCTGTGCTTGCATGTACTGGTTTCACTTTTGATAGGGCCTCTGTAGAAATACCTCCTACAAATAATGAATTTTTCTTAAAGAAAAATTGGACTTTAGAACAACAGACATTATCTTTGTGGCAGTTATGAGAAATGTGTAAACTTCTTTACTTTTTAATGAATTTCATAAAATGAGAATTTATGCTTCCATCTGTACTATTCCATGATTCCATGCAGAAAATAGAAATCATTCAAAGTAGAAAGAAATTAAATATAGGAAGGTAAGTCCTAACAATATTTTGGAAGGGCAGAAGGTGCCGATTCCGATCTGAGTTTTCAGGAATATTATAGAACAAGAAACCAATGTCTCACCAGAGGGGTTGCTACCTTGGAGACGTCCCTGGACCTGTTCTAGCAGCAAAAAACTACTACTGCTACACCTGATAGATGGATAAATAGACATAGGTGGACATACACGGGCTGTGTGGAGAATATTCAGGCACGTATGTCTATATGGCATAGGTCATGGGATGGATACTTTCTGGACACCCTTCGTAAATTGAATCCAAGGACTAAATTAAACAACAAAATACAGTAGAACCTCTGTAAGTTGACCACCCAAGGGACTGTAACAAACTGGTCAATAGGAGGTGGTCAACATAAGGAACCTACGTACCAATCCATACATGTGGTGTGTGTCCAGTCTGTGAAAATTACGTCAACTTCAGGAGTTGGTCAATGTAGGGAAATAGTGACCGATGGACATTATCCTACGGTAGATAGATAATAGACATATAAATTTAATCCAGGGACTAGGTAGTCAAATCACAAAACTGTTGCTGCTCCATAAATTCTTGACACCCAGGAAACAGGGAAATGAACATAGGGATACCCCCTCAGGGAAACCTTCCATGTCCTTGGTCTCACATATCAGCAGAAAGGGCCAATAATTGCCAAAGATGGTCCCACCTCAATTCTATCTTCAGCATCTGAGTGAAAGACTAATTTTTGTTGAGAACCCTTGTTGCAAGGGAGTCTGGGATTGTGCTCTTTCTTTTTTTATTTTCTGGAAGAATTTTATTTTATTGGCAGAATTTGATTCTTAAATGTTTGGCAGAATTCCCTAGTGAAATTATCTGGACCAAACTTCATTTAAGGAATTCAATGTCTTTATTCATTATAGGATACACAGATTTACTATTTCTTTTTATGCTACTTCTTCTAAGCTGGTGCTTTGCTATGCTGTGTGTTGCTTCTGTTTAAAGTTTCAAATATATTGAATTGAGTTGTTAATAATATCCTCTTAAGACTTTTGAATGTCTACAAGACCATAGCTATCTTCTCTAGCTTAGCAGTTATTTTCTCCCACCACTTTGAAGATTGAATTTCATTAATTTTTGGTTTCAATTTCTCATTTGTTTGTTTATATTTTTTTTTTTTATGATTTTTGGTTTCAGTTTCTTTAGTTGATGAATCAGGTCGCAGTTGTTTCTCCTTTTGAGACAATTTGAATTTTTTCCCCTAGTTGTTTCCTCTTTAACTTTCACTATGGTTTTGCTGTGATGTGTCCAGATTGTATATGTGTGTACGTATGTACTAGTCTTGCTTGAGGGATTACTGGGAGTTTTTTGCCTTTCGATAATTTGGGAAAAATCTCTTAAATATTGTCTAAACTCCCTTCTTTGGCTTATTTATTTTAGAAGCTGCTATTTTACATCATACCCTCATCACTACATTCTCCCCCTGGCCCCTACTCCCACATGCATTTGATTTTCTTCTGCCAGGCACGTGGGCTCACTAACAATCCAGCATCACTCCAGTGCAGTTTTGGAGTTGAGATGATTCATGTTCAGGATCCAGCCCATGGAAGACTTGGTGTACTTGTAATTCAGGTAGTTTGAATTACCCGGACTGCTGTTACTGGAAGAGGAAGTACTAGAATGATATTTTTAAAGCACAAGTATGATCATGTCATTTCCCGGTTTCAATCTTTTCCACGGTTCCCCATGGTACTTAGAGTAAAATCTAAATCATGTTCCTGCTTAAATTCCCCGTGTGGTCTGACCTCTAACTTCTTCTTTGACCTTACTTACTTTTTCCAGTTTTTCCTGATGCAAAAAGCTTCCTTTTGTTTCCAGAGCAAGCCAAACTTCCTAGAATACCTAGAATTCCCTCTGCCTAGAATGTTCATCCCTGGCTCCTAGAGTGGCTTATTCTAACTTATTGTTTAGTTCTCCTTAGAAAGTTCAAGGGAAGACTGATGTAACCAAACTAGCTTTTCCAATTCCAACGTATCCAATGTATAATTCTCTATCACTCTGTTTACTTCTTTGATAACACTTACCAAAATCTGTAATTGTGTGGTGGCTTTGTTTTTTATTTTGGGGGGGTGGTGGGTGTTACTTATATCTATTAGCACTAGAATGTGCATTTTGGGAACTGGGACTGTTTCTTCAGTAACCAGCATAATGCTTCATATGATTCAAAGTAGTTTCTCAGTAAATGGACATGCAGTGAATGAAGATTGTATTAGGGCTTAGAATATATGTTAGAAATAATCATTTATTTGTCAGCCTGTAGTAGTACCAGTGTGACAGTAGAAGTAGTGATAGTTACGAACAGTGACATGGCAGTGAAAAGCAGTGAGAGTCACACTGAGTTTTAATCCTACTGTCACCTGCTAGTGTGTGACCTTGGACAAGTTAACTAACTTCTCTGTGACTCAGTATCCTAATCGTTAGAAAAGTGAGAAGTCTTCAGTCCTTATCCAAACCCAGAGGTGTAATATGTTTTGGAATGCAGAATTTCTCTTATTTTGGATAAGTAATGCGGTACAGACCATACATTCTATAGCAATCCCAGTAATGACCATACATTCTGTAGTAATCCCAGTAATGTTGAGAGGTGGCTCTCATAATGAAACACCTTCACACTTTGGCAATGAAACTTATACGTATTAATCCTAAGTGGAATAATTAGACCAAAAATGGAGTTATGTAGGTTCAGCTGAATTCTTACTAGGCAAACTATAGAACTTAGTTGTCAGAGCTAATTCTTAGAAACCCAATTGCATGTAGAACCACAAAACGGTAGAACTAATTCTAGAGACTAATTCTAATGATCATTTTTATAACTCCTCTAATTTTAATGGTGAGAAAAACTAAGACCCAGAGTTAATCCGATTGCCTTCCCCACATCATATAGCTACTTTCCAACAGTGCTGGAGACTGACCTCAGCGTCCACCTTGCTAGGATATAAATTAAAAAATGTAAGTTCATTTATTTCAGATTTGAAACTAGAACTAACTTATCTTTCGTAGGGTTCTTGCCAATCTTTAAATTGTTAAATATGGACTGACTTTCTCAGGATTAGTGGATAATATTTCTGATAACCCCAAATTATGAGCTTCTTAGTTAGATGGTGACCATGAGAAGAAGAAATGGCATGGCTTCCGAGTCCCTGTGAGATAGTGAAGAAGAAGTACACACACATACAGGAAAGCAACAAGTAGGCGGTACACGTGACGCTTTCTAAAGGACACCAAACACTACCATGTCACAATTATTTTGTGTTGTAGGAAAAATTATAGTAGTCAGAGTTGGTCTGTAGGAATATCACCAGAGTTCTAGGGATACTCCCCTTTTCAAAATGGAAGAAGAACCTTCAGTTTTATTGATTCTTATCTCAGATACCAAACCATATTCTTAAAAATGTGTACAATTAGGCTTGGTGCCTGTAGCTCAGCGGCTAAGGCACCAGCCACATACACCTGAGCCGGTGGGTTCTAATCCAGCCTCGGCCCGCCAAACAACAATGATGGCTGCAACCAAAACATAGTCGGGTGTTGTGGCAGGCAACTGTGGTCCCAGCTACTTGGGAGGCAGAGGCAGGAGATTCGCTTGAGCCCAGGAATTGGAGGTTGCTGTGAGCTGTGATGCCACAGCACTCTACCCTGGGTGACAGCTTGAGGCTCTGTCTCAAAAAAAAAAAAGTGTACAATTAAATGGCATACACTTTAGCTATCAAGAAGTGAGTCATTGTTAGTAGTGGCAAATGAAATAGTATACTAGATCATCTTTATTCAATAAAAATACTAAAATTTCCATTTGGAAAAGTTAGTGCATGCTTTTGTAATGGGAAAGGGGCAAGGGAAGGGAGGGGAGGAGGGAAGTTGGGGTGGAGGGAGGGTAATTGGTGGGACCACACCTATGGTGCATCTTATAAGGGTACAGGTGAACCTTACTATATGTAGAATCAAATGTCTTCATACAATAACTAAGAAAATGCCATGAAGGCTATGTTAATCAGTTTGATGAAAATAGTCCAGATTGTATGAAACCAGCACATTGTACCCCTTGATTGCACTAATGTACACAGCTATGATTTAATAATAATAAATCCATGATCTTAAAGAAAAGACCTTGGTTTTAAGTCAGAAAAAAGAAAAAGATGGGGATGCATCTGACTTTACCTATAAAAATTTCAGAGTCCCCCATTCTACAGGGAAGGATTTTAAAGTTAAACCCAAAATAGTATTTCAAGGCATGGACATGGGCCTGTAACCTCTTCAGTAGCAGGAGCAGAGCCCTGGAATGATTGAAGCACAAATGCCAAAGTCTGCCAACATCTTTCCCTCTTGGATCATTTATGGGCAGAGCATTCTCGGAAGGCGGAGTACCGCAAACGCAGTGTTAGGACATGTCTGCAGCTTCATGGGAAGTTGTCAGCAAATACAAGGGGCAGCAGATGCCTCTTGGATGCAAAACTATCTCCAGGTACACACTTTTCCTCCTGAAATCATCCCAGAGACTTGCCAAAGGATGCTAGGCATATGTGATGTGCATATTTTCTAGCAGGGAAGACTAGTTTTGGGGAACATAAAATTTCACATTTTTGTAAGAGTGACTGAAGACATATTTTCAGTCTCCCAATGAGCTATGGAATATGAAACTGTAGAAGGAAAGTCTCCTGATTTACACTTTACAAGCAGCTTGACGCACACTGTACACCTAATCTAAGTTTAATTTCTTTCTCTTCTTGATAGGCGTCTGTTTTGCTATCGCAAAAAAAATCCATACAAGTATAATTTGAAGGTAACTTTTTACTGGAGCATTGAAAACATTGACTTCTCAAACCAAAGGGAAATGCCTAAGGAAATGTCCTGGGTGGAGAACCTCTATGGGTCAGGAACTATTTCTAAACTAAATAATATAAATAAACTGCATTGCAGTTTGAACCACATTACTTTAGGCAATAAAATTAGAATAAACTTTAGGCCCTAGAACCATTTCGAGGGAATTTCTTCTCCAAATCATCAAATTGTTTTACTTTATGGACTTTCAACTTTGCAAATAAGTTGAGCTAGCAATGTGCAAATGTTAAAGCTAAAAGAACTTTTTCTGAAAAACCTGATGTAAAAGTATAAGATTTCATATATATGAGGATAGATAAATTGTGTGTTTGCATACTTGTGTGCAATTTCTTTTTAAATACTCCAGTAAAAAAGTTAAAAAGAAAAAAAAAGGAAAAGCATACTTTGAGATACTTTGAGAGGATTACTTTCAACAGGGGCATACCAATGGGGGAGGGGCTTCAGAGGTAAAAACACAAAGCTTGAAGGACAAAACAAAAACTTTGCGTTAAGTCTTTGAGCTATTAGGTTTGAACTGTTAGCACATAGGTGGTCACTTATGGGAACTGGGCAAATCTAGCAAAAATTATATCCATTTACCCTCTGATTCAGCATCCCATTTTCAAATGTTCAACAATCTTTCCCAGTCAGGCAAAAAAAAAGAAAAAAGAAAGAAAAGAAAAAACAACATATGCACAAGAAAATTAATTGCAGACAAAATGACTTCTGAACATTTTGTTCATATTTTATTTATAATTATTATTATTTTTTAAATTATTATTAAATCATAGCTGTGTACATTAGTGCAATCAAGGGGTACCATGTGCTGGTTTCATATACAATCGGAATTCTTTTCATCAAACTGATTAACAAGGACATTACTTCATCTTTCACGTTTTAGGGAGGGATATGCATGGTACTTAATAAACGAAAATTGTTAGAGGTCAGAGTTCACCTTGGAGCTGTTCTGTGGACCTGGTTCGGTTTACTCAAAAGAACTGGCAAGTTTGGCTGAGTCAAGTTGAGAGCAAGACACGTGGGGCGTGGGAATGAGGCAGCTGGGACTCCAGTATAGCAGAACCAGAAGCAGAGCTTATTGAAAGGAAAGAAAAGGATGGATTGTTTATTCAAAGGAAAGCAGAGCTAAGCGGAGACTTTTCCAGGTGAGTGGAAAAGCCCCACGGAGAGGAGACCCACACCAAGGCAGTGTACCTGTCTGAGAACTTTTCATCCCAGCCTCGCCCACGTTCATCTCTAAGGACTCCCGCTGGCTTCCCTTCAGCCTTCAGGAAGGCCGGCCTGGGCCTGGTTTCTCTCCTTGTGGATCATTAGCTCAGCTGTCACACAAATCCAATTCTCTTTACTCCATATCAATATTTACTATTACCGGTGATGACGTGGCGTCTGTTTGTCTTGTGATGTTTGTGGAATTATGATGTGTGTTGTCTGTGATGGGGATCCTTATCTTTTGTTTTAAGAGGGGATCATGCAGGGGCTAGAGGTCATAGGTCACTTGGTTAACTAGGTCACTCACCCCCTCTTCACTCCAGGGCCCTTTCCAACTTTTGTCCAGAAGGTCATTATTCTCTCCCACCTTCCTGTAGGCCCTGTAACCTCCTTTTCTCTCTAATCAGAATCTCGGTCTCGGATCTATCGGTCTCGGATTAAAGTCCTTGAAATGTTCGTGTGTTGGCTCGGCGCCTGTGGCTCAACGGGCTAAGACGCCAGCCACGTACACCTGAGCTGGTGGGTTCGAATCCAGCCTGAGCCCTCCAAACAACAACGATGGCTGCAACCAAAAAATGGCCGGGCGTTGTGGCGGGAGCCTGCAGTCCCAGCTACGTGGGAGGCAGAGGCAGGAGACTCGCTTGAGCCCAGGAATTGGAGGTTGCTGTGAGCTGTGATGCCACAGAACTCTATCCAGGGTGATAGCTTGAGGCTCTGTCTCTAAATAAATAAATAAATAAATAATTACAGCTTGAGGCTCTGTCTCTAAATAAATAAATAAATAAATACAGGGTGACAGCTTGAGGCTCTGTCTCTAAATAAATAAATAAATAAATAAATAAATAAATAAATAAATAAATAAATAAAAGAAATGTTCGTGTGTTTATTTGCTTCATGGCTACCAGCATCATTGTTTTTCCTTCATGGCTACCAGCAGCACCTTTCCACTGCAGAGAGCTGCCGCGGCAGTTTCCCATACGCACTGGCCTAGGAGGTTGGGAGGCTGGTTGCCTAAGTGGGGAGTAGCCTGAGTTATCTATGGGAAAAGCGGGCTGCGTATTTAGGAACCAAGTTCAAGTCCTTCAGCAGACAAAAGAGATTGTGGCAGGCTCAATCTCTTGGTTGTGGTTTTGGGTTTTTAGCACTAAGATCCTTTCAGTTTTTTCTACACAGTGTGTGTATCTTAATTTCCTCGCAGGATTTGGCTTCCTTTGCATTGGAGAGGGTACAACTCGACACCATCTCCTTTTCTCTTTCTCTGTGGGTAAATACTGGGCGCTGGCGCATTTCTCGCCAACCTTCTACAAGATACAGTGCTTTCTCTGTTTTTTCTCTCCAGGCCTCACTGCATGGAACATGTGAGGAGACTCTCTACTGATGCCCACCTCCTGATACGCGCGTGTCTGTGCACATTTGCCAGTGAGCCACCTCCTGCAGGCTGACCCTCCCTTGCACCACCACCAGCAGGACACCTGCGCCAGGCACGCGGAACTGGAAAAGCCACCGGTGTGATGAGAATGCCTAATGCCCCCGGAGCAGCCAGCTGCGACAGGAGCCTGCCCTGATGACTCAAAGCACCTCTGTGCTGTGCACGGTGACGTGACGGAAAGTTTTTGAAGAGGGAATCTCCCCTCTGGGCAGTTAGCAGCTGGGCGTGACCACAATGCGTAATGAGCAGGCGGCGCCCGGAGGAGGGTGACCAGGCTGCTCCACTTTTCCTGGGGGAAGCCAGTGGCTGAATGAATAGTAGCCCCAGGGCAATGACCAAGCCACAGAATGTAAATGATAGGCTGCTACCACCATGCCTTTGTAATATATCTGCACTGCACCGAGGCTAGCCAGAGAGTGAAGTAAACTGAGTCATGGAGATAGAAAGATGGACCCCAATTTGATGCTATAATTGACAAAATTTATTACACCTGCAGGGGGCTGATACCACAATGGCATGCAGCCCCGAATGCTAGGTGAGCAATCCTTTTATACCATTTTTCTTGTGTGGTCAGCAAAGCAAGCTAGTGTAATACAGACGCTAATCATAGCAATCATGGCAGGGTCGCAGGGTGTGGGGTGCGTATTGGTTCATAAATCCCAAGATACATCATAAGTTCACTACTTCATGGTTCATACATAGTTCAGGGGTACAAAATACAGGCATAAGAGTTGGGTAAGTTTCTAAGGAACTCGGACTTTCCACCAGGGGGTATTGCACCAGGGGCTTTCTTTAAATCATACCCCTCCCTTCCTTCTGTATGCTTATCTCTTCTTCCAGAATTTAGCTCCTCCGCCCTTGTGGGGGCTGGAGCTAAGACACAAAACACTTCACCTTTGAAGGGTAAAGGGTTTGTTATATTCTTTAAATCTATAGGTTGGGGGATTAGTAGCAGGGGTTGGTGTAGGGATGGGAGGCTTGGTTATTACAAGAGATGCTGTAGAAACAGGGGTAGGTGGAAGAGGAGAAAAGCCCCCCCACCCCGGAAATGGCTGTACAGGGGCCATTGCAGAGAATGAGCGAAAAGAGATTTCTAAAGAGAAGGGTCATTGGTCAAGGAGTCTAGGAACACTGGGAGGTGGCACTTCTTCTAGTGGCAATAGAAAAAGTTGTGGGAAGAGTTCTGTCCCTGCCATATTTCTGGCCAAACTAGTAATTTATACATAGAAGAGGAAGCCACAGGGCTAGTATTGGTTGACCTGAGGGGACCTGGGCCATTCTAAGGTTTGAAGGCCAGCAGATAGGAATGTCACTCATGGAGGTGAAGAAAGTAGAAAGAATTAGTAATGAGCACCAGTTTGGCCATCACCTTTAAATTTGTACTAGGACATTCCAGTGGAGAGGTTTGTTAAAGGTATAGGGTTAAGGCAAGGAGGGAGAATTTTACTGCTTTCTAACTACGGCATGAGCTTTCTGGTGAAAGCCTTCATCCTGAAGCTAACTTGGAGCTCCTGCCAGGAGTCAGCTCATGAGCACATAATAGACACTCTTGTCATTCAGGAGATTCTGTGCCAGAACCCAGAAACACAGCTCAAAGTTTTCCCAAGGACTCTGTGGAGAGTCCTTCTCCACAAAGCTCTTGGTCATCAAACAATGGCAATTCTGCAAGAGTTTGAATGGGAAATTATCAGGCAGTCCTGATGTGGCACCTCTGGCTTCTTCTTATTTCCTAATCTTAAAGCGAACAAACAAACAAACAGAAACTGTAAAGGGGGGACAGCACCTGTGGCTCAGTAGGTAGGGTGCTAGCCCCATGTACCTAGGATGGAGGGTTTGAACCCGGCCCTGGCCAAACTGCCACAAAAAATTGCTGGGCCTTGTGGTGTGCGCCTGTAGTCCCCAGCTGGGCATTGTGGCAGGTGCCTGTATTCCCAGCTACTTGGGAGGCTGAGGTAAGAGAATCACTTGAGCCTGAGTTGGAGGTTGCTGTGAGCTATGACACCACTGCACTCTATGGAGGGTGACAAAGTGAGACTCTGTTTCAAAAAAATATAATAATAATAATAATAAAAAGAAAGAAAGAAGATTGGAGAAGAAGGAATATTATAGATAAGAAATAGCTGCATGGGAAAGCAAGAACAGAAACCAAATTTTGAAACAGCCTCATAAAGAGCCTATTCTGGGAAAGTCCGTGGCAAACATTTGTGGATCTTTTCTCAAATATTCCACCATTAAAGGAACGAAAATACTTTCAAATATTTATTCTAGTCTCTCTTTGTTGGTGGCCTTGGCTTCTATTTTATGTTTCTTTTTTTGTGATCATAGCTTTTGCTTATTCATAATTCAAATTTGTGATGCACCCTCAGGATCTGGACTGTATGTCATTATCTCTCTCAGTTTTGTTATTCAGTGTTTGACACCTGATTCTCTTGGTATTTTCCCAATTCACATTTCCAAAAGTACATACAGATGCTTCTTGCTTTTTGATATGTTACATCTAGAGAAACCCATTATAAGTTGAAAACAATTGCAAGTCAAACATGCCTTTAAAGCACCTAATCTACTGAACATCATAGTCTAGCCTAGCCCACTTTAAAAATGGTCGAACACTTACATTAACCTATAGTTGGGAAAAACCATCTAGCCCAAATCCTGTTGTATAATAAGGTGTTAACTGGCTCCTGTAATTTATTCAATACTATACTGAAAGTGAGAAACAGAATGGTTGTATGGGTATTATTTTTGCACCATCCTAAAGTTGGGACATTTAAAAAAAATTTTTTTTTTAATTAAGACAGAGTCTCATTTTGTCACCCTTGGTATAGTGCCATGGCAACACACAACCTCAAACTCTTGGGCTCAAGCGATTTTCTTGCCTCAGCCTCCCTAGTAGCTGGAACTACAGGTGCCCGCCACAATGCTTGGATATTTTTGTTTGTTTGTTTAGCAGACCTGGGCCAGGATCAAACCCACCACCCTGGAGCATGTGGCCGGCATCCTAACTGCTGAGCTAGAGGTGGCCAGCCATGTTGGGAAATCTTAAAATCAAACTATTGTAAGCAGGACATGGTGGCTCACACCTATAATCCTAGCACTCTGGAAGGCCAAGATGGGTGGATTGCTTGAACTCAGGAGTTCAAGACCAGCTTGAGTAAGAGTGAGACCTCACCTGTAATAAAATTAGAAAATTTAGGGGAGCATTGCTGGCGGAGCATCTGTAGTCCCAACTACTTGAGCCCCAAGAGTTTAAGGTTGTTGTGACCTATGACGCCACAGCACTCTAACCAGGGCAACAGAGTGAGACCCTGTCTCAAAACAAAAAAACTGTTGTAAATCAGGAACCATCTGTATTTGGTTGGTCCAACTTACAATTTTTAGCCAGATTTCTTATACCAAGTTAATTCGTGGCTACCTTGAGTAAGATGCCTGCTTACAATCCAACAGGCCATAGGGACATTTCTCTAAGGTATAACTTGGTTGCTTAAGACCCATTCATCTATGTAGTGTAGAGACACTGAGAGAAATCATTTTTCTTAACCAAAAAGGAACCATGATTGGCCAATTTCTTTAAGCATCTTGCTAAGTTGTATACATTAGCTTACTTAATCCTCCAAAGAAACATGTGGGATTCATATTACTATCCATATTTTGTAGAAAAAGAGACTTAAGCTTAGCAAGATTAAGCTCCAAATCTTAACTTGGATTTGGTAGAAAAACAACTTGGAAGTGGTAGAAAAAGTACCCTAATAGAAATCATTATACTTTATTGAAAAACTCACTAAAAAGTGGGCAAAAGACATGAACAAAAGTTTTTCAAAAGAAGATAGACAAATGGCCCATAAACATGAAAAAATGCTCAACAACACTAATCATCAGTGAAGTGCAAATTAGAATCACAATGAGATGTCACCTTACTTCTATTAAAAAGTCCAAAAACAAAAGATGCTGGTGTGGATGCAGAGAGAAAGGAATACTTTTACACTGTTGGTGGAACTGTGAATTAGTACAAACTCTACTGAAAACAGTATGGAGACTCCTCAAAGAAATAAATATAGGCCTACCGTTTGACCCAGAATCCCACTACACAAAGAAAATAAAAGTCATTTTATCAAAAAGACACCTGCACAAGAATGGTTATTGCAGCACAATTCATAATTGCAAAAGTATGGAAATCACCCTAAGTGCCCGTCAATTCATGAGTGGATTAACAAAATGTGGTGTGTGTATTTGTGTGTGTGAGGGTGCATCACAAATTTCAATTATGAATAAACAACAGGTGTGATCACAAAAAAGATACACAAAACAGAAGCCACGGCCACTAGCAAGAAGAGATTAGAACAAATATTTGAAGTATTTTAGTTCCTTTAATGGTGGGATATTTGAGAAAAGATTCACAAATTTATGTGTCTCTGTGTGTGTGTGTGTGTGTGTGTGTAACGCTATACCCACACATACACACACACACACACACACATATGCACACCATGGTGTACTACTCAGCCACAAAAGGGATGAATTAATATCTTTTACAGCAATTTGGATGGAACTGGAAACTACAACTCTATGTGAAGGATATTAGGAATGGAAAAGCAAACCATACATGTGTTCTCTAATAATTTTGAAATAACAGATGGGCACACTTGGGCACAGATGGAAGTAAAAGTCATTGAAGATCAAGAAAGGGGAGGGGAGGGGTTTCAAATACACCTGTCAAGTACAATGAACACTGTATGAAGTTCATTGATGAGCATCAGATGAGCATGCTAAGGTTCTTGACTTAAGTATTGTAAAAACTATCCATGCAACAAAAACATTTTTACTTTCTTAATGTTTTGAAATAAAAAAAAGACATTGTTGTGTTTTAAATGTCTCCAAAGCCCATAGTTTAATAGTGCAATATTTTCTTTGAAGATAGTGATCTCATCATCTCATCTCTCAAGGTATTCCCATGGCCTTTGAGCACACACTGAATATGTCCTATACGTTTTATTCCACTAGTTCATATTCTCTAAGTGCTTCTTATGAATAGGAACTGTTCCAAATGTTTTAAATAGATTCTCTCCTTGAATACTTGTAACAGCCATATGAAACAGATTCAATTATAAAATAATTGAAAAGATTCATCTATAAAATACCTGTATTTTATAGATGAAACTACAGTAGAAAATAAAAGTGAGGTTCAACCAAGGAAAGGGACCTATCTCTAATGGCAGACCTGTGGCTCAAATGCAGGTTGGCTAAATGCAAACCCTATATATTTATTAGAGTCAATGATTGTGAAGGTCATCTCAAAATTTGCCCCCTTTTCCACTGAAGGCAGGATAGTGGCAAGGTTTTTTGATCCGGGGATGGCAAAGTGGATTACACATGAGAGGTAACTTCATCGCTATCAAACTTGGGCTCAATAGAATTGCCCAAGAAGTTTGAACATCGACTTTTCTGTACATATTTCCTCCACCTTTTCTCCTCTTTACATCTAAATTCCTTGCCCCCATTGAAAGGATAGCTAATTATTTTTTTGAAAAGATTTTACATACTTTTATATGTCTCAGAGTCTGCTTCCGAAATCATGAGAAAATGCTCCTGCCAAGAGGGGGGAAGACAAGGTATCAGGAAGAGGACGTGATGTGCGTGGAGTGGCCAAGGCTGCTGGAGAACAGATCCCACGGGACGATTTGGTGGAAAGCAAGTCCCATCCTCTGCTTTCCCCGTGGTTGGTAACACCCAGCCAAGGTCAGCTGTCAACAGACATGAGAACCAGTCAATTCCATGTTTGCTGATTATTAACGGGGTGCTTGCCAATGACACAGTACTTGAAAAGCAAAGACAAACAACCAGAATTCTGGAAAAGAGACATTCCATTTTGGAAAACCCAGCAGATAATGGGAGAAGGCTGCCCTGTCCCATTAGGAGATAGGAGAAAGGGGGGCGAGTGTGCCAAATATGTCTCTCTCCCCAGTCACCCCAGCTGCTTGTCTGCGTCTTGGCTCTTGTTACTATCCACATTCGTGCTTAGCTGGCCATGTACATGTGCCATGTACACCATTTTCACTGGGCTGACCTCCCAAAGGCCAGTGTCCACATGCCTAGGACAGAGAAGATACCCAATAAGGGCTTCCTGAATTTTTAGTATTGTCTTTTGACACGTGAGTGGCAAAACCAAGACATAGAAAGTAGTCTTACCCATCACTGTTCAGAGTCAACGAAACTCCCATCTACCGCCCTTTGAAGTCCTCTAACACGTCCCAACTGCAGGCGCCTCGCATAGCCTTAATCTCTCCAAGAGGAGAGGACTTCTAAAGCATCAGACTTTTTCTCAGGTGTCTCTCTCCTGCTTCCTCCCTCTCCTGGTCCCTGAGAAGACCCTGCCTTCCACCTTCATCCGCACATTATGGCATTTGAACCAACAGAGGCACAAGCCGTGTTTCTTTGCCTTCTGCGTCACCCTGCATTTGGTGAGAACCTATCCCCCAGAACTATAAGGAGAAACACTGGTAGCTGAAGGACACAGCGGCAAGCATCCTCAATGTTTGAAGCTGCAAATCCCTCCACCTCCCTCTCACTGATCTAAAGAACAGGGGGGCACTGGGAAACAAGCTAAGGGTTGAAACATAGCCAAGAGGTCAGACCCAGTGCAGATCGGGAATGTCACAGTAGATTAAAGCAATGGGGGACAGCCTCCCTGGCTTTCCTTTCTCCATTTCCTACGTGTCATCTGGTAGTAGGAAGACAATGACTCCTTGGACTCTCAATATTTGGTCTCATATTCTTGTCTGTCTGGATAGGACCTGGGGCAAGAAGAGAAGAAACAGAACGAAGCCAGCCACCATTCCAAATTTCCTTGCTGATTGAAACCTGTCTTGGGCTTTACTTCAACTTCTATTGCCTTTCCTCATTCCCTTTTCACAATCTTTTCTGTCCTTGAAATGCAATGGGGCAGAAGCCAAGGAGAAGGTGGCCGTGGTCAGTGTCAGCCTTGGCGGAGCTTCAGAGAGCCTTGTGCCTGGTGGGTAGAGGGACGGGAGACTTTGTCTAGTCCAATGACCTCATTTTACAAACCCAAGAAGCTGAAGCTCAGGGAGTTCAAACCACCAGCCCAAGATCGTGGAGAGAACCGGTGGCAGAAGAGATCAATCCAGTATCTTTTATTCCCATGAGTGTCCCATTGCTACGGTACACTTGGTGGTGGACAGAGAAGAGAATAAGCAGCAAATCTATCAGAATTATCACCATTTCCAGATCTTCCACAGAGCAGGAGACAAACAGAGCTTAATAATACTTTGCTTGTATAAAGACAATATTCCTTGCGCATCTGGAGTTTTGGCAATGATGGAAGTTTATTTGCCTGCCTTTCTTTCTTTTTCTTTCTTTCTTTCTCTCTCTCTCTCTCTCTCTCTCTCTCTCTCCCTCCCTCCCTCCCTCCCTCCCTCCCTCCCTCTCTCTCTCTCTCTCTCTCTTTCTTTTCTTCCTTCCTTCCTTCCTTCCTTCCTTCCTTCCTTCCTTCCTTCCTTCCTTCCTTCCTTTCTTTCTTTCTTTTTTGGCATTTAATTCCTCAGTATCTCAAAAAGCAGAACACAGCAGGATTGATTTTCTTGCATGTTAAGAAGCTTTCAGACATGGCTTTCCTACACAGGATTAATCGGTCTGCGTTTTACTCCTGAGGTTTCTCGGTATAATTGCTCCCATTTCATACTTTTTCATGCCATGCGTTCAATAATGATGGTAATAAATGCTCCCCCTGACTTTGCAGCGCTATCTACATATTCCTGCAGCTGTTCTCTGCAAAAGGAATTTAGTTACTATAAATTCAAGGAATGGACAGTTGAGCAGTAAAAGCAAGTCTCGAGCCCTGCCTGGGGTCATTCGTGGGGCTAAGTAACTAGCCATATGGGATGAATAAAGCTTCAGCAAGTTGTGTTAACTGTGATCTATCATGGAGGCATTCGATTCCCCGGTCCTTCCCGGTTCTATCTGCCGCAATATATAGTAGACATTTTTACGCCTGGTTTTTCCAGGTTTTTAGATGGGAGATTGAGAACATCTTATTTCCAATTAAATAACAAAGCAGAATTTAACTGGTTTGATCTCTTAAAGAATTCTATGTTTGGCTCCTGCCCTGGGAGAATTGCTCCTAAGGCAAGAGTTCTCAAACTGCTTGCCTCAGTCTCAGAGGTTGTTTATATGGACTCGAGGGGTGGGAGTTAGTGGAGGGGGAGAAGGAGGGTAACTGAATGGACTCCCACCTGCGCTCAGTCAGAGGAGCCACGGTTGTTTTCTGCCTTCTTCCCTTCCTTCCCTCCTGTTCTGGTCACTGCTATAATAAAATATTATAGATTGGGTGGCTTAAAAACAGTAGGAATTTATTTTGCACAGACCTGAGGCTGGAAGTCTAAGTGCCAGGAGGACCCTCTCCTGGGGAGCAGACTGCTGTCTTTCTCACTGTGGCCTCACAAGGCAGAGGCCACAGCCAGCACCTCGCTCCCTCCTGACCCATAAAGGCTGAGAATGCCTGGAGAAAGTTTGCATTATCTTAAGCCAAGTAAACAGAGAAAATGCAGTCCCTCTCTGGCCTCTTCAGAAGGCTTTTATTGTAGCAAAGGTGCATATGCAAAATGCAAAAATGCCAAAAGGTAGGAGTGAAAGAATCCCCAGTTTCCAGGAAGACTGGATAGAGAGAGGGGCTGGGTAGATAGTAGGGGATTGCTAACAGACCGGACAGCCCATGGTGATAGCATTTTGTTTAGAAAGCAGGAGGGAAAATTGAGTTCTATCTGTGCCTGGGAAGTAAGCCAGGTTTTCCTAATCTAACTACATAGCAAAAGTTCACAGAGCTTAACTCTTGCCACCTGTCAACCTTTTTTTTTTTTTTTTTTTTGCAGTTTTTGGCCGGGGCAGGGTTCGAACCCACCACCTCCTGCATATGGGGCTGGCGCCCTACCTCTTTGAGCCACAGGTGCCGCCCCCCCCCCGTTTTTCCCACCTGTCAACTTTTGAATTCACAGGTCTCATCTAGCCTCATCCTACATGGTTCTGATGGGCCCAAGGGATTGTGTGCCTCTGCTTTCCCCTGGATACCCCAAGACTGAGGCAGGGCGCCCCTTGAGGAGTCAACCTCTCTACCTCCCAGAATGACTGATACTCTTCTCCCAGCTTCAGCACCAAGCAACTAGAGCTCTACTTCCTGTCACGATAATTTGGCCTTTGCTTGAAAGTCACAGAAATTGAAGCAAATTATCTCTTTCATGTTAACATGGATGGAGTTGGAACATATTCTTAGCAAAGTATCTCAAGAATGGAAGAAAAGGTATCCAATGTACTCAGCCCTACTATGAAGCTGATTTATAGCTTTCATGTGAAGGCTAAAACCCAAATATAGCAGAAGAATATGGGGGAAAGGGCAAGGGAGGGGAGGGAAGGGGGGATGATGGGTGGAGGGAGAGAGATTGGTGGGATCACACCAATGGTGCATCTTAGAAGGGTCCAGGTGAAACTTACTAAATGCAGAATATAAATGCCTTCATACAATAAGAAAATGCATGAAGGCTACGTTAAACAGTTTGATGAAAATATTTCAGATTGTATATGATGTCAGCAAATGGTGCCCCATGATTGTACTAATGTACCCAGCTATGATTTAATAAAAATTAAAAAAAAAAAAAAAAAAGAAATTGAAGCAAACATTTGTGGACTTCTGGCTCCTTTCATTTGGCACAATATGCTTTTGGGGATGTCTGCATAGTTGAGTGTATTCATAAGTTACCCCTTTTGATTACTGAGTAATATTCCATTGTGTGGGTACACTACAATGTATTATCCCTTTTTATATTAAAAGATATTGGATTCTTTCTGGGTTTTGATCTATTACGAATAAAGTTATTCTGAACACTCTCATGCTTATCTGTTGCATGAACATAAGTTTGCACTTCTCTTGGGTAAACAGCTAGGAATAGAATTTCTGGGTCACAGGTAAATATATATTTTATATTTGAGAAACTGCTTGTTTTCTGAAGTGGCTGTTTGTATCTCCCTTGGTTTTAATTTGTGTTTCCATCTTGATTAATCACGCTGAGTGTCTCTTTTTTGTGTCTATTTTCTTTTGCAAAGTGTCTATTGATACATTTTGACCATTTGAATTGGATTATTCATATTATTATTGATGATTTGTAAGAGCTGTCAGATATATGTATTGAGAATATTTTCACCCTTTCTTGAACTTGATTTTTGGTTTGTTTTCTTAACAGTGTCATTTGAAGAGCAATTTTTAAATTTATGAAGTTCAATATATTTTTTTATTTTCCGGTTCATGTTTTCATGTCTTCTCCAAGAAAACTTCCTAACCTAACCTAAAGCTGCAATGATTTTCTCTTTCCTTTGTTTGCTTCTATTAATACCTGCTTTACAGTGTTAGCTTATATCTGTAAGTCCACAGTCTATTTTTAGTTTATTTTTTCTATATGTATGAGCAAAGGATGGACATGTTCTTTTCTATATGTATATTCCATTTTTTTCAGCACTGTTTATTGAAATCTTTCCCTATTGAGTTACTATGACATATGTCTCTGAAATCCATTGGCTTTGTACATAATGATCTATTTCTTGATCTTGTCATCTGTTTCTCCTTAAAGAAAAAAAGATGGTATTGAGCATTACCTGAGCATCGTGAAGGGCTAACTCAGGCCATATACGAGTCAGGCTGATGTTTGAAGTTCACCGTTCCTGTGGAAAGAATCTCCCTTACACGTGACCTGTGATGAGGAACTGCTTTCTGTCCCTTCCAGGCAAGAACCTTCTATCAGTGGCGGAGGAGCCAAGATGGCGGTCTGTAGCCAGTTTTCTGCAGACGCTCCTGTCCAGAAGGAGAGTTAAAGGACAGAAATTTAGCAAGAAAGCCAAATTTGGAGCTGAGTCAAGAGACAAGGTCGAGGAACGCACATCAACCCTATTGGAGCGACCTGCGACCACAAGGATACAAATAAAAGGTACAGAGCACATCACTAAGCGGAAGGGAGTCCCCTCCCCCAAGAGAACAGCTCGCAGTATACGCCATACCTCCATACAAACAAGCGAGCAGAGTTCGGCTGTCCTCCCACTCTATCCTACTGGAGACCCTCTAAAAACCGGACCTCCTTCCCCTGTGCCGCGGCACCCTCCTGCCAGGCATAAAGCGGTATAAAACTGTATATATTCTCCACCTGCAAGTTGGAACTCCTGGCACTCCCCTTCACTCTCACCCTGAGGTCTGGAGGTCTGTCCCCCACGGAGTCCAGATTCTTGAACACTTTGTCGAGGGGAGTGGACAGGGCGTGGGTTGCTGCGGGTCTGTGCTGTTCTCCCAGCTCGGAAGCAGTGAGAGAGTGAGCCGAGGGGCGGCTGTGCTGGCTGGGGGACGGCTGGCTGAGGCGGTCCAAGGCTTTGCTGAGTTTCGGCCACACCTGGCCCTCAGGGGATGACAGCTGAGACAAAGGGCTGAAGCTCGCAGACTAAGTCAGGACTATTAGCAGCCCAGCGTCTCCTCCACAGGGCAGAGATTCTGCAAACTTGTTC